>CATQJA010000319.1:0-40019 GCA_958295435.1 Mesorhabditis spiculigera
ACATAGCATAAAGAACCTATCAATCAACTGTTTTTGAGATAAATTGAAGTATCAATAGTTTTGAGACCCATAAAAACTATGTGCAGCCGAATTTTCTAAGACAAAAAAGTTATAGCTAAAAAAGTGATTTGTCTGTTTATTTGTTTGTTTTAGTTGGTACTCGTCAAATCTATTAGTCAAATTTTTTCAAATTCGGTCAAAACTCCACTGAATTCTGAAAATAAATCCTGTTTTCGCTATAACTTTTTTGTTTTACAAAATTTTTGCTTAGGAAAATCAGCTGTTCATAGTTTCTTTTCTTTTTCGGTTCACATCGTTGGTAAAAAATTGTCACGATCGGACAGAAGGCGGCCACAAATGCCGAAGGGCTTTTTTTGGACCCTGTACAAGGCGGGTTAACGCCAATGAAAAACATCTTTCCTAACTCGATGAAGACACGTTTCCGATCGGAATGATAGTTACACCTTTCGTGGGTGCCTGACTATTTTGAGCTTTCGAAACCATGTTTTTATTTAATATTTTGACGCGACCGTTTGTAAAATTTTTCGGTTGCTCAAACTTGCATAATTTGCCTCACCTTCGCCAAGGAAAATGGCAAGAAGTTGCCTTTAATTAGATGCCGAGATCGTTCTGTAATGTTTTTAATGCTTGTAAAATTTGAAGCATGTTCTAAAATCGCCGTTTGCGGGCTTCCGAGAGGTGTGATCTATCGTTCCGACCTGATGCTTCTGTGTCGAGTTAGAGGGGGTGTTTTTCATTCGAGGTCTGGAATGACACATCACTGGTCCATAATCACATACCAACCTTGAAAATTTTTGAAACATAATTTCTGTAATGAAAAATATATAAGTGGATTGACCTACATGGAATCTCTGCGCTCTTTTTGTTCCACCGGAAACGGTACTCGGTGCGCCCGTTTTACCAGTGTCGTGACGCCACTTCGCGAATTCGACAGCACGGCCGACACTTCCTTTGAAATAATCTGAAACATTTTCAGACACGTCGAACGACGCCTGAAATTAGAAAATTCTTACGATAACATACGGAACTCATTGCGATAGAAAATTTTTGCGCAACTTATAAATTTTTCCCAAACATTTTTTGAAAATAGCTTTTCTAGTAGATTTTGCTGCCTAATGTTTCAATTTTAAAGAAAGTGCTAGAAAATGCAGTAGTTAAAAATATATCTATTTTTTTATATTAATGTTCTGGAATTAGGCAGGTAAACTATACGATTTTACCGCAGCCCATACGTTTCCCGAAGCATTTTTTATGAAACCCACAATTTTCTCTCGATTTGTTGCATTTACTAACAAGGAGTGCCCTTTAATAGTGTCATCGGCAAAACCTGATTGACGACCTAGTCTATTCGATAGAGAACTGAATTCTGAACAAGCTCCCGTTGTTCGTTTTTGCGGAATGGCTGTCTCCGATTTTATAAAATTAAAAACCAAAAACAGCATTTTTGGACCTCATTCTCGCGCCACCCCCCAGAACCGCCCCCTGGGGAAAAGGCCGCTCTGACCTCTCCCCACCACCAGTAAGCGTGGCGCAGTGGCTAACAACCGCTGCCCACCGAACTTTTTGCGATTCAGGCAAAAGTCCGAAACTCACGCAACAATTCTTTTGCTTGTTGGATTTTCATTCCTTGCATAGGTCAGCGGCTATTTTATTTGAAGCAGAGACAATCGAACAATCCTTTGTGAGAAAGCCTATGTTTTTGAAAAACATGCGCTAATTAAGAATCAGAGTTGGTGCAAGCCGGCTTTCTCAAAATGCACATGAAACGGCCACAAGGGGTTCCAAGCGTAACCTTATTCAAAAAGCAAAAAGAATTGTTGCGTGAGTTTCGAACTTTTGCCTGAATCGCAAAAAAAGTTCGGTGGGCAGCGGTGTTAGCCACTGCGCCACGCTTACTGGTGGTGGGGAGAGGTCAGAGCGGCTTTTCCCCCGGGGGCGGTCCTGGGGGGTGGCGCGAGCATCGAGGTCCAAAAACGCTGTTTTTAGTTTTTTAATTTTATAAAATCGGAGACAGCCATTCCGCAAAAACGAATAACGGGAGCTTGTTCAGAATTCAATTCTCTATCGAATGAGCTAGGTCGTCAAAAGGTTTTGCCGATGACACTAAGGCACTCCTTGTAAGGCTACTCAAAATTTCGTGCGGCCTCAAAATTTTTTGAACCATTTTTGGTTGGTTTCTTTACCTAACAATTTCAATTAAGCTTCAATCAAAAGCTATTAGAAATTGCAATATTTTAAAATATTCCTATGGCTATGAAAATTTGTCGTTTTGGTATTAATGTCCTGGTATGAAATCGTTTTCCATGGCACAAAATTCCACCCAACACTAATTTACTCTTCAATAATATTTACGATTTTACCGCAGCCTATACATTTCCCGGAAACATTTTTTTGTAATAACTCTCGATTTCCCGGCCTTGCTTTACGAAAGCCTATTGTTATCCAAAATCTTCGCACAACCGGCAAAATGTTTCGGGTCCAAACCAATAATAGGACCCACCTTTGCTGGCAAATTGTTCTCGTACCATACTTGGTACACCTTGGGACCGGCGAACGCGTATGTACGGCCGTTGTATGCTGAAAGTTTTGGGGTGTTAAAGGGACGAGCAAGGAATCCCTATGGGTTTCGCAAGAGAGAGAGAGAAAGAGAGCGCCAGAGAGAGAGAGAGAGAGAGAGAGAGAGAGAGAGAGAGAGAAGAGAGAGAGAGAGAGAGAGAGAGAGAGAGAGAGAGAGAGAGAGAATGAGAGAATGAGAGAGCGAGAGATAGAGAGAGAGGGAACGAGAGGGAAAGAGTGTGATAGATACCCTGTCCCAAAAACATGTTTCAACCGAAAGGCTGCTCCAACACAGATTTCTAGTTCCAATGTGCAGTTGCCTCACCTGCGAAAACAACCAACACGGAAGCGCTTTGGAGACAAAATAATTTTGTAAAGCCAACCTCTGGTGATGGCATCGAATTTCTTTGGGCACGAGTCGATGCTCATCGCCACCGGCGTCTCCATAGGGCGTGGCACTGAAAGCGAAGATTTTAAAACATTCAACGACATAATAAACTGTGTTTCAAGAGGCTCACGGTCACACATAAAAAACATGTTTTAATACACGCCCAAAACTATTTCCAGCAAACGGCGCACAATCGAGCTCCAATTCATCCATCGCAAAATCCTGATTAAACCATGGCAAACTTTTCTGTGCTTAAATATGTTTGCTACACACTTTTTGTGGTTTTAGCAGTTTATTCTTTCCTCCCAAGGAAGCTAGTTTTTGGAGATGAAATTCGCGAATAAAAATACATAATAAAGTAAACGAATCCCCGATGTTGTTTCGCCTTTGCGAGAGCTTTCGATAGATAACTAAATGGTGAAAATCGGGCACGACTGCGCGCTGCTAGAGAGGGAGCTTTTTTTGGGACATCCTGTAGTCCTGCCCACGTCTTTTGGAGTGTAACGTAGCTGTCGATACCCAGTCAAATTGGGAGCTCGATTTTAGCATTCCGCGCTTCTTAAAGGGTCGGAAAAGGGAAAACTATGGATTTTGATGGCTCTGTGCTGACTCCGGAGTTGCCGCGCCCGACAGGCGTTTTTCCAATGCGTGACTGATTAAAATGATTTTTTGTGACGACGACACGATACTACCACAGTCGCATTTCCATTGCGTAAGCGATTCCTGCCCTTAAAGGGATGCCCAACCTTTTCGGGGGCTCAAAAAGCAAAAACCATGCGGCGGGCGGGGGTCGAACCCGGGACCTCAGTTTAGTAGGCCAGGATGCTATCCATTAGGCCATAGTGGTATGGTATGGGGTGCGATGGGGACGCCACAAGAGGGAAAGGTGTCCGAATTCTCTTCGGCACTGGCGCCTCCTTGCCGCACAAAATTCCCGCGTCATTTGTACTGCCCGGAATACATAACTATATATTTGCCACCAAAGCCTTGGGGTATCCCTTTAATGGCGGCCAAGCGGTGTGCGCGTTGCGTGTCGCCGAGCGCGGCAAATTATTCAGGGAAGCGCACGCTAGAAAAATAAATTAGAAGCCTTGTCTGCTTTTGTACAAGTTTTGTATAATTGTGAGCCCTGTATAAGCCTTTTTATGCTATTTTTCAACAAGGTGGCATTGGAATTATAGCAATCATTAGTCTTCAGCCCCACCGCATTTATGAAACAGATTATTTTTTTACCTTTCGGTTTCAGCGGCCGCTTTGGCACGACATGGGTGATTCGCCACGGGGCCAGTAGCAGATCACGACGGCTCAGCTTACGCACTAAAAGTAATTATTAAATCACACAATTTAAAAATTGCTAAGACAGTTCCTTAGCTTCTGCATGATTTTGGGACACACGGAGATGAAAACGTCGTATTGTTCATTCGAGCATTGGCTAGTTCCAAAAGGTCGATTTACCAAGAATAATTAAAACATTGTGTTTTGAAAATATCCAGGGAATCCCAAAAATCGACGCCCTTGGCGGCCCGGAGAAACGTCGGATCGGGATGATTTTTCAAGCTCTCGGAAACGGCGAGAAAACAAATACGTTTACAAAGAAAATTTGTAGACCGCGCTCGATATTCAACGATTTCTTACAAAATTCGTAAAATCAGCGCGGCCTCTTAGCAATTAATAGGCCGATTTTGAATAAAAAACTTGAAGCTTTTATCGATGAAAAAATTAGTATAAACAAAAGAAATAATAAGAGGCATAAATAAAACGAGGAGGCCCGTTTTCTCGCCTTTCCGAGAGCTTTCGATGGATACCTAGATCGTAAAAATCGGCCGGATATTTTCTGGAACGCCTTGTCAAAATACAACCTCGAATAGCTGTGGTTTTTCGTTATAGTTGGGCGCTTTAAAACTTTTGTTTTGTTCCAGAATATTTTCTAGTTTTCCCGCAAAACTCTCTTTTAAAAAATGTGATTTTTAAACATTGTTGGGCCTGTTCCGAAAACGAAAGGGCGCAATATCGAGTTTTTTTGCAGGAACGATAGTCAACAACATCGATAACAACCCCTTTTCCATTAAATTTCTAGCGGCCGCATTGTTTTTCACCTAGGTTGTAGCATACATTTTTACAGGGAAAATTTGTGTTATTGATGCTGGCGCTTCGCGTTTATTTTTCAGCGCTTAAGGTTAAGAGTTTCCACCTAAAACCTCAATTCAGACGGTAGTAATGGTATCAGATTATTTACGCTTCCCAGTCCCTTTAATCTCCATTTTAGACGCTGACCTTGTCGATTCTTGTTGGCGGGCCGACGGCGATCTTCGGGATTCTGGCCCGACTCTCGAATGAGGGCCCATTTTTGGTATGAAGAAACTCGGGGGATCTCGGGTGGGGCAACGTCTCCGTCCTCGTTGATTTCTGGAAAACAACATAAATTATTAAATACTAAAAATAAGGTAGTAATTTAGTGGTAACGAGGTGACTTATTTTTTCGTATTCTTTGAGCCTCAAAATGTCCGTTAAAACTCTCTGAAACACATGTTTCGGGCCAAGTCCGTTACGATTCTATTCTGACGTATATTATTCTGCTCGATTGGCTGAGTGATGGTAATTATGGTTAACGGGCCCGTTAATTAATATAATTTATATGAGTTGCGGGTTTTCGATTACCAGGAAAATTTCTTTGTGATTCAGTATATACAGGGTGTCCCAAAAAAAAAAGCACCCCTCCGGCATTTCGCCGTATTACATCCGATAGGTCCCATACTTTTCAAAAGGGTGTATCAGACCCTAAATAGCCACAATCCTAAGTTATAGCCCGATCGCTACAGTAGTTTCCGAGTTATCGCCAAAATACTGTTTGTCCCGCAATTCTAAACTGTTTTTCGGCTATCTTTTTGGACTTTGCATCGATTTGCGTCGACTTCCGGCTACGAATCCCTAATTTCGCTTAACATCGGGGGTGACTTTGGGTTACATAAATTGGTGAAATCAGCCGCTGTTTGATTAACTTTTACCAGGAAAAAAATTATAAAGCTAAAGAAGGCTTGCCGCTTCATTTTTGCTTAATATTCGAATGGTCAAACGAAAACCTTATGAAAAACGGATAATAAAGTTTATTTTTGTTCTATCTCGAAAACTATTATAGTTATGAGACTGTAAGTCAGGATTGTGGTTTGTTAGGGCCCAATACACCTCTGGTCGAATTTTGGGACGGATCGGATGTAATATGGCGAAATGCGGGGAGGGTTGTTTTTTATGGGACACATTGTAAATAAGGCCTGCATTAATTTGGCACAATTGACTTTGCCTTGATTGTTATTTAATATGTTTTAAGTGCTGAAAATTGCTTAAATACCTTTTATTGACCATTTGGCCTGATGAAAGTTATGTCAAATGAAAATCAGTCGAGAACAACTACACAAAGATAAAATTTTGTAGTGAAACAAGATAGTATCTGTTTCAAGGATGGTCAGGAGCGTGGTATTTCTCCTGGCTTAACATCATGATACTATGAAAGTTTGTTTTTTAGAAACCCGCACTAAAATTTTTGCGCTTACGTTGATGATATTTACGTTCCGTTGGTAAAAATACTCTTTTGAAAAAATTCTCATTTGGCATAATTTCCATTTCATTGATTTTCACCTGGTTGGACGAATTTTCATTCACCGTAATTTTGATTTCGTTTTAATCAATTTTACAAATTAAAGATAAATGCAATCAAGATAAGAAAGAGGTAAAAACGACAAGTTATGTCAAATCAAATTACCTCGAACGAACTAAGCGAAATTAACAGGGCGGAATAAAGCCGTATCGGAAGCAAAGCACACAAAATCTTGTCCGAAACCTTTGGTTAACATCCCGATTCTATGAAAAATTTCGTTTCTTGAAAAGTAACCTAATAATGTTAACGTAGCAAAACAAATTCGCCGCAAATAGACTTTACTACATTCATAGTCACACACTGTGGCTCGCGGCATAAATATATGAAACACGATTTTTCAACCTGACATTTCGGGAGCGTTTTAAAGTATAGTTTTTTGTCTCGATAACGTTTCTAACGCTTTGGATGAAATCAAAGACGCTAAAATACCCACAGCCGGTTCACCGTGCCAGTCGGCCAGATGGGCCATCGCGTGGCACGTCGTAGTGATCAGGAAGAGGGCAACCCGTAGCCGCATTTTTGCTGGAAAAACTTATGTTTGAAAGAAAGTGGTAAAACAGAAAAGGAAAAAGGGATAATGATTTCACATCCGAAAATTAGAAAATCAGCTTCCATTTAGCGAGAAAATTCGAGGTAAGCCAGAAGAGACTTCTAGAGGAGAATGTGTTTCAGGTTTCAGGGCTTTTTGTTGTGTCCGGGTCTTTTAATAATCGTAGGATATAGGAAATGTAAATTAGAAAAATACAAAATACGACTAAAATACGACCACCGGAAGCGACAACGATAAAATGAAAGCCCTTAAAGCACAGGAAGCTAAACAGCATATCTTGCAAAAAAAATGTGTTTTAGCCTTTTCGGGATGTGCTGTTTAGTTTTTGCTTTGAATGCAGCTGCGGAAGGGACTTTCAACACTTATAAACCTAAAGTTTTAAAGTTTCCGGTATTACTGCAGCTTTTTTTGAGAATAAACGACTGAAAACATCAAGCCATGGATAGAAAATCTTAAAATCTTTTTAGTCTTTTTCGCAATCGGCTCAGCTCATTCTCTAGATATGATTTGACATTTCCATTCCAAAATCGGCCATTTTTAAGGTTCTTGGCCCAGTTTGGGGAGCTGTTTTGCGCGCAGCAAATGCTTTATAGCCAGAGTAGGACTTCTGTCAGCTTGGCATAAAATACCTCATTCGATGTAGAATGTTTGCGTATATTTTAAGGTTATTTACAACCGCCAAGTACCCGTAAAATACAAAACCCTGAAAAACTGTTTTGGGTACGCTATTTAACCATATTCCGCTCGCTTTCATGCTTTCCGAGGTATTAGAGAAATCATCAGCATCCCAAAATTCGTATTATCACAAATTTTTAGCCAATTTTGTTCAGTAACGAAAAAATTGTGCCACGCATTGTTTGGGTCTCTCGCAAACGATCTTTTAAACCAAAATAACAACGAATAATAGGTTCGAAATCTCGCTCTAACTTTGTAGTTGGTATGCAAACACAAAAAAGTTAAAATTAAGGCTATCAAAAGTTCTGATAAAAATGAGTGCATATTAGAAGGCAGACAAAATAAAACAAAACCCATTTTTACGAAAAACTTGTTTAGCGTTCTTTAGGAGTTGCGGATGTATATTAATATCCAATTGGGTTTTTAATACATCACGGATAGGTTCCAATAACCAGCCAATCCCTAGCATCAAAATTGACAATCAAAGAATAAAAATAAATAAATTTATTTGGAGCGTAACTACTGGAGATTGTGATAGTCATGAAAATGGTTGGGTAGCGCATTCATGAATCCACATATTTTCAACCACCCTAAAAATTATGTTACACCGTTGTGGTGTGTACGTTAAAAAAATTGGATCTTAATAACTGTATCATATGTGTTAGAAAATTATTAATCAAGGAAAATATAAAAGGTAAGAGCCAGAAACGGAATCCTTCCGGCCAAGCAAGATACGAAGGAATTGGCGGGGTGCCAGCGGCAAAAAGGGGATTGGAAAATAATGTTTTGTCTGGATGCGAAGGGGCCGGGATGGCTCTATAGATAGCTGAAATCTTCGAGAACGGGACGACTTTTGCTACAAAAAAATATGTATCTCAGCAATTGCGAAAGATTCTTGTTAGAAAAGATTCTTGTCGAAAAAATATGTTCTGAGAAATTGCCTAGGGCACGTACAGAGTTTGGCACCAATCAAGGGTCGGTTCGTGGTTGACCATTTCCGTTAACCGAAGTATTTTTTCATTAATTTTTAAATTCATCGGTTTTAAATTTTAAATTCATTTACCGATTTGCAGGATTTCAGAAAAAATAATCGTAATTATGAAACTCTGCTAATCGTTTATTATGCAATTTTTTATCATTATTATGTAAATTCATTATCTGATAGTATTTAAATTTATTATGAATTTTATTTTTTGACGAAAATTATAAATTAATACCTTTTGTTGGAATGAAACCGTCGAGAACGGAGGTTTTTGCTACAAAAATATGTACCTCTCAGCAATTGTGAAAGATTCATGTGAGAAAAATAATATGTTCCAAAAATTTCCGAGTTAATACACCGGAGTGTGGATTAATAAGGCTGACTCATTATAAAGTTGATCTAATATAACTGAGTTATTTAATTTTTATTTTAATGATTTAATTTCACCGGTCAGGAATTATCCAGAAATCTCCGCGATGCGGCCTGCCGCGTTCACACAGTTGCAGGCGCGTTACGTTTACAAAATTCGGTGAATTTAATCAGACAAAGATTGATAACATTGTAAAACTATAAAACTAAAAGGTAGCATCTTAGCATGAAACATGCCGTTTTTCAAGATACGTAGAAAGAAGAAGTTTTACAGTTGAGTTATTTGTACGGGACTGGACTGTTAGCGGGGGGAGGCAATTTAGCAGGGGATCTAATTTTATTTTTTGTGATCTTCAGAGTCAATTCAAAAATATTTATCAATTTCGCAAATCCAAAATTCGGAATTTTTGACCAAAAAGTCAAAAAATGTATTTTTACGGACTTTTTTCTCTGTTCTATCAAGAAAAAAATTCATATTTCGTTATAGGGCCCTACGGACGGGTCCCCCACTAACAGCACAGTACCACATAGGCCGATAAATCGACTCCCTTAACTCTAGAATTTATTCCCACTTTTGAATCGATGCTAGATGTAATTTTTAATTAATTTAATCTAGTCTAATCTAAAATAATTTAATTTAGTTAATTAATGAATTTAAAATCTATTCACCTTTTTCATTAATCAATCATAAAAAATTTCAACTGCGAGACCGCAATGAAGAGAAAGTTTCCGAGTTTTGCTCATTACACCCCCGGAGCAAGAGCGGAGCAAATATGCAAATTAGCGAAAATCAGCAAATACAGGAGCCGGAGCGCATGTTCTTAGGCGTGTTTCGGATTGTTTTGAAAGGGACTAGGGGGAGGAGCTGCTCTCTTTTCCGGAGCTTCTCCTCCCTTCGGGCTTAATCCGAGCATTTTGGTGGTCAACCGTGACCATCGGCCCTTTTCTCTCTCCCCCACCCTCCATTTCCCTTCATAAACAAAACAAACAAATTATCAGCGCCTCCGGGGGGTTGGAAGGGGCACTGAAAAGCCCCCTTGCGCCCAACCATCATGACACATATTCGAAACAAAAACGAACAAGATTGGATGCTAATTGGGGTTCTAAAGCGGTAGAGAGAGAGAGCGAGAGAGCGAGAGAGAGAGAGAGAGAGAAAGAGAGAGAGCGAGAGAGCGATGAGAGAGAGCGAGAGAGAGAGAGAGCGAGGGAGAGAGAGAGAGCGAGGGAGAGAGCGAGCGAAGGGAAACACAGATAGAGATAGAGAGAGAGAGAGAGAGAGAGAGAAGAGAAGGAGAGAGAGAGAGGGGGAGAGAAAGAAAAAGCGAGCGCGGAGAGAAAGCGAGAGAGAGCCAGACAGAGGGAGCGGAAGTAAGGCGAAAATTTCAATAATTCCTAAATGTAATCTTTCCTATTTTTATAAATTTTCCGAAACGTTTTTAACTCTTAACCAGCTTTACTTTTCAAACAGAAATTGCAAGCGTCATTTTGGTCAACTTAAGCTCCTTTTTGGTTCTTTGGCATTAACCGGGGTGCGGGGACAATGTTCTTTCAATAACATTTAGCTACATTCTACATCTAAAAAGCTAAAGATTTTGAAATTTGATGGAAAATCCGAAATTTTGGTACAAACCTTGATATTCTTTTGTTATTTTTGCATTTTAACCACCTTTTAAGGAAGTAATGGGAACCGTCACTAACTGCGCCGATTTTTTAGGAGCTACCAGCACCCGCGAAATATGTGTCTTTTCAAAGTTTAACTCAGGTACGGGAAAGAGGTCGCTGATTAAGACATATATTATTTGCAATTTGTTTAAATATGCATAAGCAGTTTTCTTATGCTAACTGCCACACTAAATTTTCAAGGGTATGCCGATGTTCCGATTTTCCACGCTACCACCAAAACCAAAAAAGCTGTTTCAGAACTTTGTAACAATTTTAGCGCTAAGGTGTAGATAATCGTACGGGTGTGGACAGTGGGGAATAAAAATATTTTTGGATCGTGTAAAAGTTATTTTTAGACTAGATTTGAACGGATATTCAGTGTCCTAGTTTTCCATCCTGCCACCATTCAACAAGCTCTTGGTAAACAAAAAAAATGTTTCAGAAGATTGCAGCAATTCTGGCGAAATGATGTTGCTAATCGGGCTGCTGGGGAAAACGGAAACTAAAAATATTTTTGGATTTTGTAAAATAATTTGTTAAAAAAGTAAAACAAAACACCATATTTTGGTAGACTAAATTGAAGCCCGGATCGGTGGAGGTTCCTTTACTACTCCCATCCTATCACATTCTAAACAACAAAAACGGATGTTTCAGTACATTGCAACAATTCTAGCGTTAAGATATCGCTAATATATTGGTAATAAATAAAATTCTAGCACCTAACATTAAAAAATTAGAAGAATATGGGGCTAATAGTTTGAAACCACGGGCGTTTACCCTAGCAGGCGAGGGGATACTACATAAAACATTGCCTTTAAGCCGTTTAAAACCAACTGCCGAGATGCAACGTAATTCTGCAGGGACTCCAGATGAACCACCTTTACTTTCCTGCCGCCCCCAACGAGTTCTATTGCGACGCACCAAAACATGCTTTCAGAACATTTCACCAATCCTCGTGCCGGATCTTTTTCTAATGGCGCTCCTCCCGGCAGTCACACTGCCGGGGGTTCTGCTCTCTACTTTACTTACTCTAACTTATAACCAGCTATTCAAAAACGAAAGATTCTTCGTGAATTTGAGCAATATTACTGAACACAGGTTGCTTTCTCACTTACAGTATTCGGTGGACATTGTGTGTGTTTTGATATCTTCTTGCATCTCAAAGCATTTAAAAGGCCGTCCGCCAGCCACTCGAACTGTTCCCATTATGGCTTGGCACAGTTTTTTTCGACCCTATTTTTATAATGCCATCTGAAAGAGCGTGGCTGAATTAGTAGGGTGGCATAGTTTTGAAAGTTTTAAAAGTTAGTTTTTGTGGTTTAAATGGGCGTTAAAGTAGCCGACCTCGAAAAACTATCTCGAAAACTTCTGAACCAAATCCGCTGAAAATTTGTGTCAATACCTAATTTGGCATGGGGATCATTTCTCTAATACATCGCAAAACCCAAAAATGACCGGAACATGGTTAAATTGCGTACTAAAAACAGTATTTCGACACTTTCGAATTTTGGGACACCTCAGCGCAACTGCAAAATAGCATAGAAAGATGCGCCAAAAAATGCTGCGTCGAATGATGTATTGATCGTGTTGCGCCCAGGTGTCCCAATTTTACTATAACGCGATTTGTGTGCGGAAAATGCAACAAAAACGACCCCTAAAAATACAAAATTGGTTGTTTTGAAAATACAAGACATGAATTTGCATGTAGTCGTCATGCTGAAACCATTGCAAAAAAGAGCAAAAAGTAATTCGGTTTATTTCGATGTCGTGGAATCGAACTCGGGTCGTGTGCCTGGGAGCCCTGTGGCGCAATGAGGAGAGCGTCGGCGTGCCAATCCAGAGCTGGCGCCAGTTCAATCCCAGCCCCCTCTCAGAAGCCGAATTTCTTTTTGCTCTTTTTTGCAATGGTTTCAGCATGACGACTACATGCAAATTCATGTCTTGTATTTTCAAAACAAACAATTTTGTATTTTTAGGGGTCGTTTTTGTTGCATTTTCCGCACACAAATCGCGTTATAGTAAAATTGGGACACCTGGGCGCAACACGATCAATACATCATTCGACGCAGCATTTTTTGGCGCATCTTTCTATGCTATTTTGCAGTTGCGCTGAGGTGTCCCAAAATTCGAAAGTGTCGAAATACTGTTTTTAGTACGCAATTTAACCATGTTCCGGTCATTTTTGGGTTTTGCGATGTATTAGAGAAATGATCCCCATGCCAAATTAGGTATTGACACAAATTTTCAGCGGATTTGGTTCAGAAGTTTTCGAGATAGTTTTTCGAGGTCGGCGACTTTAACGCCCATTTAAACCACAAAAACTAACTTTTAAAACTTTCAAAACTATGCCACCCTACTAATTCGGCCACGCTCTTTCAGATGGCATCATAAAAATAGGGTCGAAAAAAACTGTGCCAAGCCTTGTTCGGGTGGCTCACAGACTGCCTTTTAAACGTTAACAGAGAGCGAAGAAACCAAACAAACATTTTCAGGCTCGAACATTTCCGGTATCGGGTGAAGGATAAGAATAAAAACTTTACGCTTAACGAACTTAAAACATTAATTTTTGGCTTTGTTGCTAAAAACTCTGAAAAACAATAATTGCTGTTTGAACGGACTTAGCGATTTCTCTTATGCCCACGTTAACCCTAAATTCGAAAGGTTTTCTGTAATGAAACTCCAGATGCTCCAGTTTTTCTACTTTTCTATCCTACCACCTAACGAGAAACGATTGCAAACAAAAAAAGATCTTTCAAAAATTTTGAGCAATCCTACAGGAGCGGTAACGCTAATGCCGGCACGCGATCGCGATTTTCCAAATTCGAAAAATTCTGCGTTTAAGCCTCAAGACAAAAAAAAAACAGAAAAAATCCAGGCGAAGCTTTTGGAGCTGGGGCGGAATTCCAACCACAACATATCCAGATGTTTTCCTCTAATCGTTTCAACTTTTCCAAGCTTTTTGGGACGCAAAAAATGAGGTTTCAGAACGGTACTGCGGACCCAGGGGTAAAAGCCTCTATTTGAAGGTTCAACCAACAAATTTTTAAGCTTCAAAAATTCCTTTTAGATGGAAAAACTAGAACAACGTAGTAAAATTTTGATGCTGGCTGAAGGGGAGGCTATTTATAGTGTTTTCGATCCGAGGACCCTCCAAAAAAATCCGAAAGCAGATGTTTCAAAGAATTCGAGTAATCGCCAACGCGAGGAGGATTCTAATCATGTCAACATGGCGATATTTGCGTGTTCTGATATTTTCCAACCTGAGAACGTAATGTTTTACACGCTAAAAAAATAGAGGGAAACCGGACAAGCACTTTGAAGCCCGGGGCATTTACGATATCGGGTGGAAGGAGATACGAAACAAAAATGGCAACCCTAAAATCGGGGGGATGGCAAAAATGGCATTGAATCATCACGACGGAGGGGGACAAGGGAAAGGAATGGCTCATCTCTTTATGGACACCTTTAGGATCGGACAAAAAGAAAGGTGGGAAGGTGCAGACTAAAGGGACTTTTAACATTGGCAGGTGAGAGAATGAGAGAGAGAGAGGGAGAGAGAAAGAGAGAGAGTGAGGCAGCGAGATTGAGAGATTGAGCTTATTAGGTTGATGCGATTCCGTGAAATCCATCCACTAATTTTTACAAAAATCACTGCGCGACAACACAACTTAACTACCAATTTTTCAAGCAAAGCACCCACATATTTTTTCCAAAACACTTTCTTTTTAATTTTTTTGGCATTTCACTATTGAAAAATTTTCCGCCTGAAACGGGATTTGGCGATTTTACTATTGATTTAGATTATCTTAACAAAGCAAAAAATTTAGTTATTCCTTTCAATAACAGGTTTCACTAATTACTCCTGGCCCAAAATTGGGCTTGGACATTTGAAAATGACTAAATTAAAGATGGCGGCTTCGCGCGTGCCATCATTTGGCAAAACACATTTTTTTGCGGTTTCCGGACTTCGTAACTTTAATTTAATTGCAACATTTTCCGTGCTTCTCTTAAAATTATAAAAAAGCCTTTCGTGACGATTTTTCGGATACCGTTGATCTTTTAAATACTAAAATTTTAAATAAACCTTTAAGGGACGAAATCGGAAACGTGAGAGGAAAACAGCCACGATTACCGATAAGCAAACTTCCGGGTTGGTACAGTTCTGTGAAACGTTTTTTTTGAGCATGCGCGATGCAGTCAAATTCCGAATGATTTGCTAAATTCCGGGAACTTGCTTCGGGTTTCTACCCGAATTTAGGATTTTGCCGTTGTTTAGAAACAGCAATTCCCATGCAAATGTTTTTGTTATTTTTCAGACGAAAGTTGGGAGACTGAAGCGCATTGAAGATTGCCGGCTGTGTACCGGCCACCATTCACCAAAACACGTTTTTTTTGTAGTTTCGGACTTTGCTAGTTCAATTTCGTTTTAAAACTATCAGTGGTTCTGATAAATTCGGGAAATGATTTTTCTAATTTTCAACATATCGATGGTTTTTCAATCTTTAATATATTTCGAGGGGCGTATGCCTTTAACGGGCCTAATTAAAAACAGGAGAGGAATGGATAAACCAGCAAAGAAAATGGATAAACTTGTATTAACAAAACGGTCGGGTTAATGCAGCCATGTGAAACGTTTTTTTCTAAGAACTCGTCCGAATCGCAAAGATTTTAATACAAAAATCTATCAAATTATCTACTAGCAAGTTTTCATCGTTCTAAAATCCCAGATTCCCAAACAAAAACGTTTTTGTAATTTTTTTGCGTTCGCACGAGGGAATTAGATTGTCAACGCAAGTCCAATTTTTGAAGGCTTCGTAGGTATATGTCGGCTACGCGGGGGGAGGATTTTACGCGGGGGACGGGACAGGCAGGCATTTTTGGATGTTTTCGTTATTTTCTCGGAATTTTTGCAACGGCATTCGATAGAGCACCGAAAAATATACTAAGAGTTTTTGTTTTAGCTCAAATTAGTGTAATATAAAAAAGTTATGGCAATTACAAAAATAAGCTTTGAAAATCGGTTTGAGCGGCTGTTTTTTGACATTCGCGCTATTTTTTCGACATTTTAAAGATGCCATTCGATAGAGCGTCCAAAAATATACTAAGAGTTTTAATTTGAGCTCAAAACAACGTACTATAAAATAGCTATAACAAAAAAAAAAGTATTAAACGTTGTTTCCATGGAGGACATAGAAGGAAATCAAGTTTTCGACATTTTCGACATTTTACAAAATTTCTTTAGTGCCATTCGACAGAGCGTCGAAAAATATACTAAGAGTTTTGTTTGTAGCAAAAAGAAACGCAAAAAAATAGTTAGCTCGGCCCCAACAGTCCGTCCCCCGTCCCCCCCGCGTGAAATCTCCCCCCGTGTAGCCGACATATACCGGCTTCGTAAATTCTTCATATCGTTATGACGATTGTAATGAAGATATTCCAAGCACACACTTAGCGAGAAGCATCGAAAATCGAGAATTCAATGAATTCTTCCATATGAAAATTTTCTGACACAAGAATGGTTCGTTGAATCTATACAGCGTGGTTTTGTCGGTGGGGGCAATTAGAAGGAATTAGAAGGATCAAAATGGTACGTCGGAAATCAAATTCAATAGTTTTAGGGTCGAATTAAACCGCCGGTCACAAACAACATGTCTCAAATCGACTAAACGAGTTAAAAAAATGTTTCGGGATGACACAGCGATCAATGCTGTTTGAATGGTGTAATGTACAAGGGCCTATAGTTGTTTTGCAGTCTTGCTTGATTTTCATTTTTCTCGCTGGATTTTTTAAGACGGGAGAAAAACTAAGGTAAATAACTCTACGTGATGGCTAAATACTTCCAAATTTGATGCACAGATGATGAAGTTCCACAAAACAACTTCTAGAAATTTTCCCTTTAATACATTTTTCTGAAACATTAATGTTTCGCAGAAGATTTACCAGATTTGCATATTGAAAATAAAAATTATCCGTAGATTAAATCTAAAGATGTATTTAAGCCACGTTAGTGGTTACCAACACCTCTTAATTTGAAAAATTATGAAAATTTAAGTTTATCTCGGATATTCCAAGCACATACGTGAGAGAAGCATCGAAAATCGTAAATTTAATGAATTCTGCCCTAGACAACTTTCAGAAATTCGCTGTTTCGTTCAATTTCAGATTTCATTTCAGAAATTCAATTTCAGAAAACAGAAATGTTTCGTTCAATCTAGAGACAAAGCTTTCGCCGTTTGGCGCCAGTATACGCGGCACAACGGCGTAAAACCAAATGCAATACTGCTCGGGCCGAATTAAACCGCTCGTTAGAAACAAATTGGTATCAACTGACTAGACGAGTTTAAAAAATGTTTCAGTATGTCACAAAGATCAATTCTGTTCGAACATTGCAATGAATTGATCTTCGCGGTGGTTTTGCCGTTTTGCTTGGGTTTGAATTTCGTCGTTGGATTTTTTAAGACGGATAAAAACTAAGGTAAGTAAGTAATTCTACGTAATTCCAAAGTATAATACCTCCATATTTTTTTAGTCAAGCTAAATATTTTGTACTGGCTCAGAAACGCCTAACCTAATAATAATTATTGGAATAGTTTGTTATTAAACTCTAACTCTCCAAGTGAAAAACTCTCCAAGAACTTTAAAAAATTAGTATTCGAAATTTTTGTCGAAATCGGCCATTTTTGGTGGAAAATGTGCTATTTTTTGTATTTGCAATAAAAAGGGCCTTTTATACGCTTAGAAATAGCAAAAGAAATGTAAAAATGCTCAATCTATTTATATTAGAAAAATTGGATCCTTAGAAAAAGTGCCCCCCCCCGCCGATAATTCAAAAGAGCCTGTCTTACTTTTACAGTACCTACCCATACGTTTTTAACATTTTACAGGCGCCTCTGCCAAAACACGGTGAGCAAAAGCGATCGTAAACTGCTGCATACGGGGGGGCCCTCGTAAATTTTATCAGCTACCGGGTGGGGTGGAGGGGGAGAGGATGAAGCTCACAACCCAGCACAACTCCCCCCTTTTATCGCAACATTCTGAGATTTTCGGAATTCTCGAGAAATTAGAGAGATTACGGGGGGTGAAATACACACTTTCCGAAATGGGGTTGGTCAGCGAAAGTGGATAGGCCCGGTTGAATGTCTAAGAAAATTCCCGAAAGGTATCGGGTGTGAAACATACTCGAACGAAAAAAATTACAAATTAAGCATAAAGCCTTCTCCAAAGCATTTTTTAATTTTTTTGCGAAAAGTAACCAAGTTTGCTCGAAAAATCTTAATTTTTTGTATTTTTTAATCAGAATCTATAACGTTTTACGCGTAGGAATAGTAAAAACAAATAATTCCCTGAGGGGTATCTGAATTCGATCGAACGTTTTAGACAAAAAATAAGCTATATAAACCTTAAATGAATCAGGAATTTAATAGGCCCTCGCACAAAGCGTTTCATTGAATTTCTCTCAGCACCGGCCTCGCCAAAAAATTCTGAAACCCTTTTTTTGGAAAACCTGGTAATTCTTCAAACCACCCATTTAGAGCAATTAGAAAATCGGTCTGCCATGCGCATTTTAATAATGTTTTTAGTAAATTTTTACTGGTTTCAAATTGTTTATTTCAATTAGCTTAAAAAAAGTAGATATTTTGTAATATTTGGGCGAAATCGGCTCTTTTTCTCGAATTTGATAGAATTCATAGAATGAAACCGTAAAATTCCCGTGCAAGGCTCGGGTAGGAAGATATATGTACACTAGCCTAACTGAGGTCACAAATGCAATTGAAAACTAAAATTTTCGCGAAACATTTGGTTTAGAAAAAGTAAAACTAAATTGCTTTAGTTCGATTCGATTCGAAGTTTTCCATAACAAAATTATAGTAGTACATCCATAACAGATTCTTGCAGGTCTGGATTATCCCATTTAAATACCCGTCGTCCAGAGAAAATGTTGAAACATCTCGTATCTACAGCCCTTTCCCCAAAATAATTACGGCTGTTAATACACTTATTATAAAGTCTGGATCATCTATTCTATTACCTAAAAGTCATAGAGTATGATCATGAGCTTAACTTATTTAATTTATCAATTTAACCCTAACCTAACTTAAATATGCTGGGTATGAAGAATAAACACAAGTTGTTTTTTCGGATTTTTGACGACCCCCCACTCGTTAAGAATTTTTGAACATTTTTGAAAAAGTAGAATACTTTGAAGAGGAAATTAATGGAACTTTTAATGCGCTAGGGGCTCATGTAGGGTATCAAAATGAAGCTCTTGGAATGCGCTATCAAACCAGTGGTAAAGAATATAGAGCGGTTTAACTAGCCGTCAATAGGAGCATTCAGAAGATCCGGACTTTTCCAGAAGGAGCGATTCCGAGTTAACCATAGAAAGCACATGGCCGCTGTCACTTTTTGTATTTGTTAGATGTAATCCTGTTTGCCAAAAATAACCATGTCATAAATTTAACTAAAGGAGCCTAGAACTTACAAATTCCGTCGACTTGGCAAAGTGCCAAAAATTTTTTTGATCGGGATTTTGAAAATCTTAATGCCAAAAGTTAGTAGTTAACAATCTATTGGTAAATGCAAAATATCAGAAAGATCGGATGGTAAAGAAATTATATCTGGAGTTGGTTCTGCAAAAAGCCCCGATTTTCCGAACGTTCCTATTGACGGCTAGTTAAACCGCTCTATATTCTTTACCACTGGTTTGATAGCGCATTCCAAGAGCTTCATTTTGATACCCTACATGAGCCCCTAGCGCATTAAAAGTTCCATTAATTTCCTCTTCAAAGTATTCTACTTTTTCAAAAATGTTCAAAAATTCTTAACGAGTGGGGGGTCGTCAAAAATCCTAAAAAACAACTTGTGTTTATTCTTCATACCCAGCATATTTAAGCATTCTGGCAAGGTAACGATGGCCCGATTCGTTTCCGTTCGTGAGATATTTCAGTGCAAACCAGGGGCTTTTTTTCTGGCCCACCCTGTACTAAATTCCTCGTTCTTGTTTTTATACAAGTAGTTATTCAAAAGATCTAGCTAATCTATTGCCTTAAGTCATAAAATCTAATCGTAAATTCGTATGCCAGTGGCACGGGCCTGGGGTGGGAGGGAATCGTATCGTAACTTGGGAGGTGGCAAGTGAATGGGCGGCTTCTGCCCCTCCCCGGTAGCTTTTCCGGAAGGCAGGGGTGGGGCCAATATCACACAGATTCGAACGGCAGATACAGATTGATACATTGATAAGGATGGCAAGCTATGGGAGACTGGTCGAAATTAGCCTTCCCGGTTCCTTTAAAAAACTTCCGGCGATTGCATTCGGTTTTTTGTTTGTAATAGAGCCACCAAGAATTGATAAGGACGACTATACTATTACGAGAAGATACCCTAAAGATACCTTAATTTGCCTTAACTTCAAAAAATTAGATATTTAGTTTTGTAAGGTACACCTTAATTACAAGTATGAATCATGAATTGATGTATGCTAAGTAAGAAGATGTTGATACTATCAAAGGTTTACTTTGGACCGAACTTCGAAATAGCAGGAAATTACTTTGGAAGAAAATTGCGGGGGGTAGTAACATTTCCGAAACATTTTTTTAGATAACTTTTAGAGAAATTTAGAGTGAGAAACAACCTAAAAAAAATACCAGTAGCAGAGGGTTTCAGCGGTTTATGCAGATTGATACGTTAATATAGATGGCTAGCCATGGAAAAGTACTATGGAGTGGTCGACTAGTGTAACCGAAAAAATGCGTACCTTAAAATTTATTGAAACATATTTATTTTCAGAAACTATTTTGCACCAGCTGTTTATTTTTTTGTAATAGTCAATAGAAAGTAAATAGCTTGTAGCGTTAAAAAATCGGCAGGAGAACCGCAGAACAGCGCAACACTACGGTATATGAAAAATCTGAAACTGCAACAATTATTGAAACATTTTCTTTCATTTCTCAGCTCGTACTCGATTAATTTTTTTCTAATACGGGTTGATGAATAGCCACAGGGCATTTTTTAGCCCAGTCACTTTAAATAAATTGTGGCACCGCCCTCCTAATTTTTCTTGGTTTATAATGACCACAAAAGCTTTGAAAACGGACAAGGATGACCATACGATTACGACAAGATACGTTCAGGGTACCTGGAATTGAAATCGCATCACAGAAAGCGGCGCTTTTTAGCTTATTTGGAAGGGGGATTTCGGAAACTGTATTTCTTGGAAATTGGGTGGTTGCATTACCTAAGAATCATGCGCATCACATCCTATCTTTTAGATTACCACAGCATACATGGTCAATAGTCATAAAGATCGTGATAGTCATTTCCGGGTTTCGAGAACTACACTAGTCCAAAACACTGTCGCTCGCCAAATTGTTGAAACGTTTTTTCTGCAAAATTTTTTTATTTAAAAATCGGGATAATCAGCTTTAAAAAATAAAAGCGACAAAACATTGCGAGTGCGGCTAGAATCAACTCCATGCAGAGCCAGATGAAGAGAGCAAATATTTGCTCGATAATAAAACAATAAAATCGTTGCTCGAATTAACGCGAGGTGTAAATGTGGAGTCCCTGGGAGAGTTGAAACAAGGATTTTACAAGCGGTTGGATTCAAAGATTCACACAATTCTCATTCTCATTTCAATTCTCCAGCCTATTATCCGAATCTTACTACTATTTTTGTTACCGAATGGTACCATAAAAAATGCGGGTTTTACAAGAGCCACAAATGAAGTTTCGGAAATTCCCGAAAAAGGTCGCGATAGCGAGAGAGCTGTTGTAGAATAAGTATACCATGTTACAATCGTTGCTAAAACTATCCGAAACATCGTAATTTTGCCAACTTATTCTACATAGATTACAAATAACTTTTCCAAGACGTTTTGCTGAAGCCGAATCATAATTTTGGCACGTATTTGACTACTAATTAAATTATAATCCTGACACGGAAGCCTAAAAAAGCTGCGAAACATAATTTTGGCCAAAAAAGTGCCAAAATTGGTGAGCTGATGGTTCAGCGGAGAGCACTATGCTCGCCCGGATGTCTCCGTCACCGAAATTTTCCGAAACACATTATTTCCAATTTTTTCGGGTTAAAGAAGCTATTTTTTGTTTGGTTCTTTCTTTAATTTTATTTTTTTTCCAAACATACAGTAATTTTATTCCACAATAAACGCAATTTTGCACATTACAATTATTTTTATTATTTTACTTGGTGTTTTATTTTATGAATACAGTTATACAGAATAAGTTATATGATACTTTAACAACTCCCTGACTCACCATTTTCCGCCAACAAAACCATTTAGTAAAAGTAAGCGATCGATTCTTCAGAAATAAATTCTCTACTTATTAGGGATTTCCGAAACATTTTTTCTAACATTTTCAAAGTTTTAAGGCTAGTTTTTGAGCCGGGCTTTAATCAGAATCCACGATTATTTACTGAATTTTTTTATTGGAAAAGATTCTCAGGATATGGCTTCTCTGTCCCTTTAAAACACCTCCAGACTCGGCCTCCGATTTTTGTGTAATATCAACAGGACGAGGGATGGGAAAGTCTACATCTAGCTATCTATCTGTCTTAATAAAAACGTCTTCCTCTTGGCGATACGATTTAATGAAAAAGATCTGGTTCGAGAAATGCTAGTTTCAGGAAATAACTTGAACCCAGGCATATTTAAATGTTGAAAAAAAGCGTTTAAACAATGTTAAATGATTAAACGCAAAAATGAATGATACACTACCAGAAATCAGCACATTTCATAGTCCTGAACCGCCAAAACATTTTTGCGCAAATAATTCGCGCAAAAAAATTGAACCGCTATAACTATGATAGAAATTGCGGAAAAACTCAAAATTCTACAATTAGAATTAAACTTACCAAACCGCGTGAAAAAAACAGTTTTCTAAAATGAGTCAACTGTGCCGGACTGTGCCGCACAGCGTGTGCTACCAAAAATGTTAAGGATTTTTCACATTTTTGCTTGTAAAATCGTTAAATCGAAGCGTTTCGAAAAAGCCAAAAAGCCGTTTTTGATGAATGGCATTTCCCACCTCCATGCCAAAAATCAGCTCGAAACCCGGCCTCACGGCTGAGAAAACGACCGTACAGAAACAAACATACTTTTCTCGCTTATAGGGTAGGATCTTAAAAAACGTGAAAAATTAACTCTCTAAAAAGGAACAAATGGGCCGCCGTTAATTTAAACATAATTTTTTTAGCATTTTGTTAAGGGATTTCACGCACGCGAGAAAACCTAAAGAAAAATCGCATAGTAGACAAAATTTTTAAATTTTGGACATTTTTGAAAGTTTTTATAAATTCTTAGCAAACAAAAACTACCAAAAGGTTATAAAAATATTAACTGGTATCAGGTTTCAATAAATAGTGGAAAAATAAACGTAAGGTTCGCCTGCCAACCCCCCCCCCCCCCCCCCCTCAGCTAATAGTCCCGTACCAAAAAAATCTGTGTGTACTTTTCCGTTATACTACGGTAGCACAAGGAAGCGCGGCCTCTTTTTTTGGCCAGAAAATGGGTCTACAATATTCCGGGGGCATCCTCTAGACACCCCTTCCGTCCATAAAGATTCCCACGGAAAAAACGAGCCGCCCCAGCCGACCAAAGAGGATGATTGGGTCTCGCGGCGGTCGGCTGCCCTTTTCAACCTTTGCCGAAACCATAGACAAGGAATATGATGAGTAAGGTCTACCATTAAATGTGGGAAACACAGCCTTTACCTAAGCGGAATAAGCACGAAAAATTGGCGGTTGCCACTTTGGTCTATGCTGGAGAGAGAAACATAAAGTTTTCTAGGTTCTTTCGATTCGCGCGGGGACCGTATTTTTTTTCTGAGTAAATTCAGATATTTTCTGGGATTTGCTCTCAGTTTGTCGAAAATCATCTTGTCGAAATTTCCATGCACTGAAATTTCAATTTGCGAAAGGTTTGAAATTGAGGCACAAAGACATCGAAATTTCGGCAAAATGATTTCCCTGCAATCAAAATATGCCATTTTTAGGTGGTTAGCCATTTCTAAACAATTAAACTTTTAAAATTTTACTTAAAAATTCAAGTGTAGGTTAAAAATATGATTTTTCGACGCAAGCTGAACCAATTTCAAAGCTTTCACACATTTTCCAATTTTCCAAATTCTTCTACTTTTAACATGGTTAAAATTCGGAAAAGAACCTTCATTGAAAAACTAAAAATTTAAAAATTAATTCAATATGGTTTCACCTTGAAACATTCCAAATTACCAAAGAGTTAATTAGTCTATGTTTAAGCTGTGGTAGGATTTTTAGCCAGATCAATTTAATAATAACAAGCACGAAAACTGATACGATATAATGTAGAGAATACAACGGGGAAAAGTCTTTGTAAAAAAATATAATCGGCTAAGATAACATTTGAAAGTCCGATCACCACGGCTACACTGCATTTCTCAGATTGACATAAGCCTGATCCGCTTCAAAGAACGAAATTCATGAAACATGATGTTTCAAAAAATCAAAACCAAAGGTCAGGCTAAACACCAGTTATTGCGTCCTTATATCGGTTTCCAGGAAAACTAGCTCGACGCGTAATCAATAATTGTATTGTAGCGGAATAGGCACAAATGGAAGCTAGCGAAAATGTAAGCCAACTTCCTTAAAACGGGTGTAAAGAAAAGTACGGAAAGTTCCAGCAAACTGGCCATCAAACTTCTAGCAAGCATAAACAGCAAAGCCCGCCGGCCTCTTCCGGCTAATTTTTGCGGTACACTAACAAGGAGACGTTTTTTAGTGTCGTCGGGACTTTGGCATGGGACAAAGCCTATCTTGTGCAGAATTTTACGCTGATTCCGAATATCGTAACCGTTTTTGCGGAATAGCCATTTCTCGAAAGTTATGAACGATTTACACCCCAAAACAGCCCAAAATCGACTACTTCCGATAGTCATAAAAGACTTCGGAATAGGTTTTAGACAAAACCAGATAGTGCAACTTGTTCATAAAAAAAATTCTCTATAAAATGAGCCACTTAACTCAAAAATGCTGGGATTTTGAAAATTTTTGTAAAATTAGGGGCCTCCCAATTTATCAAATTTTTCCAACTTTTCAATGATTTTGGAGAAGATGGTACATTTTATAGAGAATTTTTTCTGAACAAGATGCACTATCTTGTTTTGTCTAAAACCTATTCCGAAGCCTTTTATGACTATCGGAAGTCGCCGATTTTGGGCTGCTTTGAGGTTTAAAACGTTCATAACTTTCGAGAAATGGCTATTCCGCAAAAACGGTTAACATATTCGGAATCAGCGTAAAATTCTGCACAAGATAGGCTTTGTCCCATGCCAAAGTCCCGACGACACTCAAAAACGTCTCCTTGTAAGCTTGGCAGCATTGTCATAAACATGACCGGGTTCGAAGAAGGAACTTCATGTAACATGATGTTTCAACAAATCAAGACTCAAGGTCGGGCTAAACATAGCTCTTCTAGCGTTCAATTCTATCGAAAAAAATTTATATCAACTATAATAATTTTCTTGACGCGTCTGTCCGTCTGTCCGAAGCCGAATTCAACTCGAAGGGGAAAGGAGCTAGAGCTTAGCTCTCTTCGGATTCGGATAGAGCGTGGTCAGAAACCCCCAAACTGATAAAAAAATTATCTAAAACCTTTAGGTTTAAATTATTAAAATTGACTTTGAACGTTTTTTCCTTAGTAAAAGGGGTGGGGACGGAGGTTGGGGTGATTTTGGACATAGTGAGCCAGGTCGCGCGCGTTTCGTGGATGAAAATTTTCACGGGGATTTCATTTATTTTTTGCTCTCATTCCATCCGGTCGGTCGTTATTTTTGTTTTTTAAGGGGATTTCGGCTAGGGAAGTTTTTTTTTTAATTTGAGGTATCTTAAGCCATCGGGAAGGTATTTAGGTAGTTTTTTGAAGTTTTTTTTGGGATTTCGGCTATCGGGGGTATTGATGGAGGTGGGAAAGGATGTGGTGGAGTGGGACATGTAGGGTAGCCCGAAGGCCAGATGGTTGCAGTCGCGAAGCGACTGTAACCATCTGGTAATATAATAGTACTGTAACGTAGTCCGGCACAAGTACTTTTTAGAAGCAAGTGCATTTACTAGCTCGCAGAATGCACTAAACGTTGAGCCAATCTCCCGTGAAATTGAAAAAGAAAAGTACAGAAAGTTCCAGCAAATAGGCTATCAAACTTCTAAAAAGCATCCGAAGCCCCCTGGTAATCTTCCGGCTAATTTTTGGCGGCTTTCCTATGTTGTCGCCGGGGGCACTTCTTGGGCTTTTCAGGCGGGTGCTCGACAAAGGACAGGGGCAAACATTGCCTCCGGGCATCCAGCCAGCTGTCATGTCCCCCACGGCTTCTCGAAACGATGGGCTGCAGCCTGGCGGGGGATTACGGTAACCGGGAGGGGGTTTGATAAAAATTTACGTACATGAGCAAACATGAAAATGGTGTTATTCGACATTATACCTACTGAGGAAGTAGTACTTACTAAGAAGCTGATCCCGAACACCCCATAGCGAAAGACGCACACCTGGCCCACTAACACAACATAACACACGGGCAGCCGTTCGAGATGTAGGATTATTTCCTAACCGAGTTTGAGGTTAGTATTCGAACGAAATTTTCCTTCGGGTAATTTCGGAAATTTTGGAACGCAGTCCCATTGGGACTGCACAAATCCAGTAAACTCAAAATTCAGATTCTCCGCCACGAAAATTAAAAACTACTGGGTGCTGGGAAAGTCACCGAATCCTGCACGGCCTTGTTATTGCAGAAAATTTCGAGTCGCTACATTACGGTACAGCGCATACAGGGTGGGCCAAAAAAAAAGCCCCGAGTTTGCATTGAAATAACTCGCGAACGGTAGAGAATGAAAGGTGCGTTACCATGCCAGAATGCTTAAATATGCTGGGTATGAAGATTTAAATCAACTTGATTTTTTCGATTTTCGGCGACGTATCAATACAAATTACACCCGAAAACTGTGCGTTCGGGGAAAATTCATTTATATTTTTCTCAGTTTCCTGTGGTGGCTGGCATCTAATTTTTATTAAGTAAGTTAATATAGGCAGCAGCTATGTACCTAAGAAATTCAAGAATTTTTGAGGGTCTGGTTGAAAAGTTAGAGAGGAATGAAAATTTGTATGGAGAAATTTCGTAAATTTTTAATGTTGAAAAAACCTATGGCGAAAAGCTCAAAAACAGTTGTTGTGGAATATCTACGGGCTTGACACAATCGCATAAACATATTAAGGGATTTTTTGAGATCGACGAATTTTCGAGTTTTTCAACGACCCCCTGGTCATGGATTTTTCGAGGTCACGAAACTGAGCTTTAGAAAAATATTTTTAAATTGCCAAAGGGGGCTCAGCTATTTTCTTTGTTTGGATATGTAGAACTGGGGTTTATCTATCATCTACAAAATTTCGAGCTACCGTACCCCTTTGGAAGGGCGTCTTTTAGGGCCTCCAAAACGGTTGGTTCGTGCTTTTTTTCCAAAAATTGTTGCTATTTTATAAATTTCCTTCGCGCTATGAAAATTGTCATTATATTTTTATCTGATGCCATTTGAATAGCGCATCCTAAAGCCATCCTACTATATATAAAAAAATAGTTCCTGTGTGTGTGTGTATGTATGTATGTGTGTGCATTTGCATGCAACTTCCGTCAGCGTGTTCCAGTAGTATCTCAATAAGGGGAGTAGTTAGGGGTATTTTTTATACGTCATTCGGTGCGTAATGGCCTTGGGGTGACTGCACACTCATAAAATTTTCAAAAATTCGCTGTTTTCGACGTTAAAACTAAGCTTTTTGTTGAAAAATCGGACAACCTCTTTGTTAGGAAAAATTAGCATATTCCGGAAGTTGCGGTAGCTTATAGAAGAGAAGAGAGCTGGCGTTTCTCATTTTTTTTGTCATAGAAAATCGCGAGAGTTATGCAAAGTGGAGAATATCATGGGATCAGACGGGGCCAGGGTTGAAAAGTCGCGAAGCGGCTTTCAACCCTGGTGTTCATGAATTTATTTGGCCAGGTGTTCGCGCTAAGAAAATTCATCAAAACCCGAAATAAACCGAATTAGAGAAGGCGTAAAAAATTTTTGGAAGGTGACGTCGCCAGGATATTTTCACCAATAAATCTGTGATATCAGTTGAATAAAACTATACAAAGATTAAAGCAATTTCGCGTCGCAAACATTTTAAGAAGATTTCTAAACTTCGATTTTGGAATAGGGTGATCTTCGACTTTGAGCTGAAAGTCACCATGATCATGAATCAGATTACCGCCAAATTTGACGAGCGTAGATAATAACATCAAAGCTATAATCGTATCCATAAGATCCAGCTGGTTTTTATTTTTAAAAATTCGAAAATTGACCCGGGCTACTCGGACCCAAAATCGGCTCTCTGGCCTTGTTTTCCACTTGGCCTCGTAACTTTGTTATTTACCACCCAAAATCAGTAATTTTTAACAGGTTATCTTGCAATCAACTCTAGAAGGCCCTCGAATAGAAAAATCGTCACTTTATGGAATTTTGTGATGGCATGCTAAAACGCGCTCCACGTGGGTTACTGTAGAAAACCGAGATTTGCGATTTTCGTTGTGTTTTTGCCATGGAATCGCTTCGATCTTTTCGTAAAACTAATAGTAGCAGTTTTTGGACCAATTGACCAAAAAATTTACAAAATTCTGCCGCAGAATTAAAAAATCTGTTTTTAGTCTTTTTCATGAAAGTTTGTGGATAGTACGCTCTCGTATTTGGCAGTAAGGTGCCCCTACTTATTGCCTAACAACCCAGAAAATTTTAGCCGAATCGAAGCTATAGGGGCCCCGAGAAAAGCGGGAAAAACGAAACTTACAGTACCCCACTGGGGCACGTTTTTAGCAAGCAATACAAAAAATACCATAGATTGTGGTGGAATCTGGTGTGGAATCCGAGATTAATATTTGGATAAATCATTGGCAAAAAATCAGCCATGGGCAGTGAGTTAGAAGTGAGTTATGACTCAAAGAAGAAAAATAACGAAAAATCGGGAAAATTGTTTTGTTTTTAAAAAATGAAATTGACATCGATAAATTCTAAGATTTTGCCATTACATTTTTACAAATTTATACTATTTTTTAGGCCAAAAATCAGAATTTTCCCACCACCCGTTCAAGAACGCACAATTTTCGGTCGTAATCAGCGTCAATAGTACAGTTGCGTACCCAAAAATCGAAAAAATCAAGTTGTGTTAAATCTTCATACCCAGCATATTTAAGCATTCTGGCATGGTAACGTACCTTCAATTCTCTACCGTTCGCGAGTTATTTCAGTGCAAACTCGGGGCTTTTTTTTTGGCCCACCCTGTAGACTTCAACCAAAAAACGAGTTTCGAAATACTGGACGGCTTCATAACGCATAGATGGGTATTCTTGGATCAGCAACTCCTAAGTCCCAAAAAAGAGAACAAAATCATTAAATTAACATACAAGGTTGTATCAGTGCTACAAATCAGAAAGGTAAAATTTTTACGAATCGAACGAACAAAAGAAACCAAATCAACCGTAAGCTGCGCTAAAAGCTGGCCGAAAGCCAAAGTCGCGCACCTGGCCCACTAGTACTGGGTATCTAAGGGCACGCACCTTCTTGGCAGGAAATCATTCCTACCCGCTTTTGAGGTTGGTATTGATAGAGCTCTTCCAATTGGAATCTCATAAATTTTGGAACGTGGCTTTTTCGGCCACAAAAGGGGATTCGGGGGATCGAATTTACAAAACCGTAACGCGGCTTCGGTATTTGTCAGTCTGTCTGGGCCGTCGGTCCCTTTCCATTCATCACCGATCATCATCCCCCTCATCCCCCTTTGTCTCCTCCCGCGTTATGCAAATGCAAATTGTCTGAGTGCAGGAGGACATCCCTCGGACTTGTCGACTCGCCTCGCCCCCTCATTGATAAGCATGGCTTGGTTATGAAGGGCAAACATCACCCGGGATCTCTGTATCTCTCCCCCGTTATCTCTATCCTGTCGGGCTGGGCCCTAAGGGATGAGGGCCCTTCAGCCACCCAAACACAAAGCCCCGCAACACCTTCCCCATCCAAAGGCCCCACCGCCGACCGAGCCGCCCTCCTGGTCATACAAATTGCTGCTGCTGAAATAGTGGTAAAGATACTGTTAAATGGATGGAGCTAATTAAAATTGGCGGGAATATGGAGCAAAAATCAAGAAAATGCGTGAATGTTAAAAGACGAATTGCTTAAAACACGACGTTACAAAATTTCGATACTTCGAATATTCCCAAACAAAACATTCAAAGAATTATTTTTAAACTTCAGGGTAGCTAGAAAGATGTTGAAAGAAGTGAAAGATGTTTCACTTCTGAATGGCGAGTGCCAATTAAAGTTCGTGGGAATAGAGGTACTAGCTCCGGCTCCGAACAGGATTTATTTAAAAAATTGAGTTTCGAATAGAATATCTACTATATATAAATTTCTAATGTCCCTGCGCCCGTCCGACCGACCGGGAAATCAGCCTAATTTTGCATTCAATTTCCAAATGCAAATTGTGGGGGGGATAACCAAAAATAACACAAAAGTGATCATAAAAAAGCAGCGCCACATAAAGCGGGCGGACCCAAGACCTTGAAAGTTTTTAAAGGGGCTAGCAAGGGCCGGGGTCGAAACCTGCCCAAACTTTTAAAGGAACATCGAGGACAACGGCTAGAGATAGTATGGACTGCAAAATTCTCAAAAAAATATATAAAAAAGATGTGTCAAATCAAAACCTAAAAATAATTGTAGGTGAGAAATTTAGTGGGTATGTTGTCCGCAGCCATTTATAATTTTAAAATAAGATCACTATAAGATATAAAATAAGTCATCAAGGCTGGTGTTTTCGTGGCTCCAATTAAAGGAGCATTGAAGGCAAAAGGCTGGTCAGAAATTAGCAAACAGGCAGCCCAAGATTTTTTTGAAAACCATGTAAAAATGCAAAATGCAAAGATATGTAAAAAACATGTTACAAATAGCCTTAAAGGCAAATTGACAACGGTTGTTTGTCAGTACGGCTAAATTCTATTGGTAAATTCATTTTCTTAATAAATTTAATTGAAATTGCTTAGAATAGCGAAAAACGGTTTTCCCAAATTTTTATGACATGTTTCACATCTGCTCAAGGAAAACTGAAGGAATTATTAAGTAATATGCCCAGGATTTTTGCTGCCAGCAATATTTCGCGTGCAAAACGGCGCGCAAAAAGGCGGCAATCCGTTGGGTAAATAGGCTGGGCGGGGGCCCGAATTTACTCCTTTTTACCCGGGGGGACGGATGCACCGCTAAAAGTAGCAAACAGGAACGAGACGGCGGTTTTTCCATGATTTTTTTGTGCTTTAGTGGGGTCAACGGCTTTCCGGTCCATCGGCCAGCCGTTAATTTGCACCCGGAAAAAATTGAGTCAACGCCATTCAGCGGGGAAAACGCCGAAATGCCGACACGGAAAATACCGACACGAGAAATGCCGACAGATCAGGCACGGTAGGACAAACCTCGATGTTGAAAATGATGAGCAGAATACCGAAAAAAAAATGCCGACAGGAATTCTGATCCACAAAATGCCGACATGATGAATCTGGCCACTGGCTAAATGCCGCCAAAGTACGGGTACGGTGACAAAATCCCTAGAATTCAAATGTTAATCCAGATCTCGACAGACAAAATGCCGACAGCGAAACCGCCCACACTCAAAATGCCGACAGACAGACAAGAGCCAACACAAAATCCCGATGCAAAAATTATAGAAAAAACCTCGCCGAGAATGCTGACATTCATATACAGCCAACAAAAACGCCGACAGGGAAAATACGAAGAAAAAATACCGAAATTTAAAGGGATGCAGACGGCATAGGCATTCGGTTACGCGCTGGAAAGAAAATGTCTCTGCGCCTCTCCCCTGGGCGCGCTCTCTGCCCTATTGGCTACTTGCCAATTTGTTGATGGGGGGATCGACACATGCCGTCGACAGCCCTTTAAAAGCTGAAAGGCAAAATACCGACACTCGAAATACCGACAGCAAAATTTCAATTTGGTAAAAATCCTATTTGTGTTTTTGTCGAAGGATTCCCCAGAAAATTAGCTAATTTTAATTCGCGGATCCTGAGATAACTAAACGAAACATTCATTTTAGATGAGGGAATGGAGGGAGAGAGCGAGAGAATTATAGAGCGAGAGAGAGAGAGAGAGAGAGAGAGAGAGAGAGAAAGAAGAGCCTGGCAGGCCCCCTCAAAAAACGAGAACGAAAAGATCAAGGTAACATCGGAAGCAAAAAAAAACCCTCCTCGCATTTAAAAACCTTGTTCGCAGATCTAGTAGTGGTAATTCAATAAAACATTGATTTTACAAAAAAAGTAACGGTTGAGATTCTCAATGGCCCTGATAGAGAGATAGAGACAGGAAAAGAGAAAGAGAGAGAGAGGGAGAGAGGATTTCCTGACACGCTCCGTTTAGCAAATCTTCACATTATAACCCCCTGGGGGTCAAATCAGGTCGGAAAGTTGCGTCGTGGCGGTTTGTCGGTGTGTTTGTATTTGTCTGTCTATATGTCCACCTGTAATCAGCCTCGCTCTCTCTCTCTCTCTCTCTCTCTCTCTCTCTCTCCCGCCACTTCTCGAAATTTGATGGGTTCGAGGGCCGCGAAGATGCGTCCCAAATGATAAGCCCGTCCCATCCCTTTAACGCCTTACACATTTACGGCTTCACAAAGCGGGGGTGCAACTTACGATTTCCCGGAAATGGAGAAGGGCAGGCTAGCGGGGATTCTTGGGGAATTGGGCAGAATAAAGCTAGCTAGCGGAGATCGTTTGAAGTTTTGAATTAGGCTAGCTAGCCGAAACCATTTGAGGAATGGCAACTGGCATAAACGGTTTACGCAATAAAAACAATTTGGCAGGCTAGCACAGATTTTATACGAAATTTAACGAAATAGGCAATCTAGCAGAGCTCACTTGGGAAATTTGGCGTCTGGCTAAAGTTGGATTTTTAATTTTTTGATTAAAATAGAGTTAGCATGAATTTTTTGAAGACTTATTTGGAAGAAAAACTAGCCGAAAGCCTTTTCACTAGTTTTTCTACATAATCAATCTAGTACATAATCTTCCTACATAATTCTAGTACATAATCTAATACTTCTACATAATCTAGTTTCTACTACATAATCAAGCCGCTAGTTTTTACAAACCATCAGGGCACAGCCTCCGAATACGCCCTGCTCGTAAAGCGCGAAGCCAATTTTTCTTGAAACTTTTATTTTTAGAAAAAAATTTACATCGAGGATTTGTGGAGTCGAAAACATGCGGTAATCTGGCAGAGATATTTGCCATTTTCTGCCAACTGGAAGCGGTCATCGAAAAAAGTGGCTAGTAGAGAAACTTTTGGAAAATATCATAATGGACCATCCAGGCAAATAGATTATTTGACATTTTTCCGACGCGAAACGATATTGCGCTTGACATTAAGCGTATCAGGTAGTATTTGCTTGAAACCAATTTTCCTCAAAATCTAGCGGCGTCAGGCACTCTAGCAGAAGTTCTTGAGGATACTCCGGTAAGCTAGCAGATAGAGTTGGGAAGAAGGGAAGAATAGAGTAGAACACCTCATGGAAAATGGGTATAACAACAGTTTTTAACGGCTTCGGATCAGATTAAAACCACTGATTATGTCCATTAAACGCTAGAGCAAGCTTTTCTTGAAATCTATGGCAAGCTATCCTAGATCCCTCGCAAAAATGCCAAACCGGCAGAGTTTTTGGGAAATTTGCATCTAGCTAAATTTGTTTTTTAATGCAAGTTAGCATTAACGGTTTTTCGAAACATTCGAAAAACGTCCGGCAGAAAACCTTTGGGAAATCAAATAAAACTGGAAGATTTTTACGCAAATCAACAAGGACGCGCTCCATAACATCTTAATATTACGCCCGGCTAGGTCGGCTGGAAACAAAAATTTCTTGAAACCTTGATTTTTCCAAAAAAAGGTTTGTGGAGTCGAAGTAAATGGTCAACTGGCAGAGATTTGTGCCATTTCTACCGCCTGGCAGAGGCGATTTTATAAAAAAAAGGCTGGCCAGGAAGGCAGAAAACTTTGAGACATCAGAAGCTGATCAAGATTCGGCCCGGCTTGAATTGCACTAGCAAGCATTTGCTTGAAACACATTTTTTTCTGAATGGGTAAACAACCGTTTTTAGCGGTCCGAACAGATTTCATGCACGTAAGATTATGTCTTTTTGAAAGCCCACGACAAATTTGCCTTGAAACATATGCTAGGCTTTTTAAGAGCCTCCCGGCAAGTTAGCAGAGATAATTTGGGAGACAAAAAACGCGGGGAAACTAGCCGAATCCTTTTGGGGAATAAGATAAATTCCATTAATTCAGTTTGGCAATAATTCAGAAGCGTGGGAAGGCCTGATTGCCTTCCTCGGTTCCAAAAGCCGATGGTAAGAGTGTTTCGAAGCCTATCTTTCTCCTAAATAAAAGCCTTTGAACACCGTCTATTTATGGAGTCGGAAGAATCCGGGAGCCCAGTAAAATCTGACAATCTGGCAGAGGTCATTTTGGAAACAAATGGAGAGCTAGCTGAGAAAGTTTTTCAAAATAACAGAACGGTCTATCAAGGCGGGTAGATTATTTTGGGGATATCCGGACCAAACGCATATTACGCATGAGTTCAAGCGTATTAGGTGGTATTTGCTTGAAACACTTTTTTTTCACAAAAAACCTTTACACGTCACGTTTAAACCCACAACAGAAAGGCAATCTAGCAGAGTTTCTTAGAGCTCTTTCGGCAAGTTAGCAGATAGAATTTGGGAAGAAAAGGAGGATCAGTAAAGCATTTGGAAAATGGGTATAACAACAGTTTTTCACGGATTCCGAGCAGATTCAAACTACCATGCCGTTTTTCAAAAGACTATGGCGCTTATTCCTTGAAACCTATATTTTTACCGAAATATTCTTTATCGGATTCACCTGTTATTTCGCAGCGAAAAGGCAATCTGGCAGAAATCTTGAGAACCTCCAGGGAATCTAGCAGGCATACAATTCGGGAGACAAAAGACGAGGTCAAGCCTCCGGAAGCCAGCAAACTCCGCTTGGGAAATAAACTAAATACATCCAGTTATTACTGCTGTTTGAACGTATTCTGGTCAAATTAAATGCATCGCGTTTCGGGCGCAATGTCGAAACAGGAAAATTGCCACTGGTTTGGAGAGCCAGATGCAATTTTTTTTCTGAAACAGGCTTTTTCGCAAACGAAACCTTTAGCTGGAGCAAACTTGTCTTTTTGAAAGTCTGACGGCAGGCTCGCAGAGATCATTTGCGATACAAATATAGGAAAACGAGCCAGGTAGAAAACTTTTGGGAATAAGATATACTGTTTGACTTTACGGGTAGCTTGTCAGTTGCCCAGCGTAAGAGCGCATATTACTCCTGGTTCGAAAGCGAAAAGCAAAGTTTTGCTCGAACCTTGATTTTTGACAACGAGACGCTTTTGGCAGCGGCCGTTCGTGGATTCAGAACCTCATGCAAACCAGCAGAAACTTTTCGACAACAAACGGCAGACCAGCACAGGTCATTGGGGACATAAATGGACTGGGCAATCCAGCCCGTCATTGAGGATTTTTTTGAAAAACTGATTGTCATGAAAATGACACCAAATCACCTTAGATTTTGATAGATAGAGAAGAACCAAAAAGCAGACTTGATTACACCCTGCTTCGAAGCCTGATCGTAAATTATTGTCGAAACACTATTTTTCTCGAAAATGCTTGACAACCTAGGGGGCTTTTTCAAGTCAGCAGATACTTGGAGAGGAGAGAGGAGGAGAAGGATTATAAACTTTTAGGGATAAACTAATATTACGCCAATCTCTAAACGTCGAAGGCTAATTTTTCTTGAAACATATAATTTTTAAAATACGCTTAAAAGCAACAAATTGGTGAAATAAGCACTGCGAAGAGCGATCGAAAGCTTGCAGAGAACCTTGGGGAATGATGAGGTCCTTGGCATTATCGGGTGGTTGCCAGGGCGGAATTAAACGTTTTTCTTTATACCCAATTCTTCAAATACAATGGTGGAAGTGTTTCTAGCCGTTGTTTTACTAATAATAAGCGCCAAAATTTGCTGATTAGAATAGATTAAAAGGCAAGAAAGAGCGATTTATCTACCTAGAAATGGCCGATTTTCTGGCGTTTTAAGATAGCCATCTCCTAATAATACTCAAGCTAAATTTACTAAAAATATTATTAAATACGTTCTATTACAAGACAAGGGATGCATGGATTTATAGAAAACTCAAAAACACGTTTGTTCATGCGAAAGCCGTAATACCAGAGCGAACCAGGTGGCACGTTACGACCAATCTACACCTCGGATAACCTAGATTTTTCGAAACACACTTCCATATAGAAATATATTCTGGTTAAAGGGATGCCGACGGCATAATCAATCGGCTATGCGCTGGAAAGAAAATGTCTCTGCGCTTCTCCCCAGGGCGCGCTCTCTGCCCTATTGGCTACTTGCCACCCTGTTGCTGGGGGGATCGACAACATGCCGTCGGCAGCCCTTTAAGGTGGAGAGATCAGGGTCAAGATGCAAAGCAGCTTCGAAAAGCTGCGTTCCAAAATTTAGCAGACCTCCATTGAAGAGTTCCCGGACAAATTTAACCTCAAATGGATTTATCAAATCCGTGCCGAGCGAGACAATTTTCAGCTGATCTGCCATCCCTGTGGGCCAGGTGGGCGTCTCTTGCTGCCAGTGCGAGCAAAGAACATTTGGGGACAGCGGGGCCTCCCCGGCATTCCCAGAGCCATCAAACAGTACGATTTTGGATAGCGTGACCAGCGATCTTTGAACCGAATCGTCACACCGAATCAAGCAAATCAAGAGCAATAAACCGATGGAGAGTGATATCAGGTACTTTTTCGTCCGGACCACCAGTGCAGATCTGAAAACCTGCTTTCAAATTTATGTCTTCTGAAGAAGAGCTCGAGTTAGATACCAACCTCAAATGGATTTATTAAATCCTTGTTTCTGTGATTCAGTTCTCAGCTGAACTGTCAGGCCAGTGGGCCAGGTGGGCGTCTCTTGCTGGTACACAGGAGAAGTAACCATTTCGCGCGAACGTGGCTTCCCCGGGGCTCTCAGTGAGCCATCATACAGTACGATTCTCGGAGAAAGTGACCAGCGGATCTTTCGGAACCGAATCGTCACACCGAATCAAGCAAATCAAGAGCAATAAACCGATGGAGAGTCGATATCAAATCCTCTTTCGTCCGGACCACTGAGTGCAGATTCGAAAACCTGCTTTCCAAAATTTATGTCTTCTGAAGAAGAGCGCCGAGTTAGATACCAACCTCAAATGGACTTATTAAATCCTTGCTTCTGTGATTCAGTTCTCAAAGGATCTGTTAGTGCTAGTGGGCCAGGTGGGCGCCTTTTGCTTTACACAGGAGAAGTAACCATTATTGCGTGAACGTGGCTTCCCCGGGGCCTCAGAGCCATCAAACAAAGGTACGATCCCGGTTCTCATGCCGGGGTGCGCAAGCAGCGATCTTTCGGGATAGAGGAGTCAAATGGATTCGAAATTAATACCAACAATAAACGATTTATCGTTTTCTCGCTCAAATATTTAGCGCAGCTTCGAAAAGCCGCCGTCCAAAATTTATGAGTCTTCGGAAGAAGAGCTCGAGTTAGATACTAACCTCAAATGGATTTATTAAATCCTTGTTTCTGTGATTCAGTTCTCAGCTGAACTGTCAGGCTAGTGGGCCAGGTCGGCGTCTCCTGCCGTACACAGGAGAAGCAACCATTTCGCGCGAACGTGGCTTCCCGGGGGCTCTCAGGAGCCACCAAACAGTACGATTCTGGAGAGCGTGACCAGCGATCTTTTCGGAACTGAATCGTGTCGCACCGAATCAAGCAAATCAAGAGCAATAAACTGATGGAGAGTGATATCAGGTACTTTTTCGTCCGGGACCACTAGGGCAGACTTGAAAACCTGCTTTCCAAAATTTATGTCTTCTGAAGAAGAGCTCGAGTTAGATACTAACCTCAAAGGGATTTATTAAATCCTTGTTTCTGTGATTCAGTTCTCAGCTGATCTGTCAGGCTAGTGGGCCAGGTGGGCGTCTTTTGCTGTACACAGGAGAAGTAACCATTTCGCGCGAACGTGGCTTCCCCGGGGCTCTCAGAGCCATCAAACAGTACGATCCTGGTTCTCATGCCGGGGTGCGCAAGCAGCGACCTTCGGGATAGAGGAGTCAAATGGATTCGAAATTAATACTAACAATAAACGATTTATCGTTTTTCGCTCAAATATTTAGCGCAGCTTCGAAAAGCTGCTGTCCAAAATTTATGAGTCTTCTGAAGAAGAGCTCGAGTTAGAAACTAACCTCAAGTGGATTTATTAAATCCGTGATTCTGTGAGTCAGTTCTCAGCCGATCTGTCAGGCTAGTGGGCCAGGTGGGCGTCTTTTGCTGCACACAGGAGCAAGAAACATTTCGCGCGAACATGGCATCCCCGGGATTCCCAGAGCCATCAAATAATCAAATAATACGATCATGGTTCTCATGACGGGGTTGGCAATTTTTTGGAAAAAGTGATTGTTATGAAAATGACACCAAATCACCTTAGATTTTTGAAAAATTCAACGGCATGCAAAAAAGCTGACGTGATTACACCCTGCTTCGAAGCCTAATGGTAAATTATCGTCGAAACACTATTTTTCTCGAAAAAAGCTTGGCAATTTTTCAAGCTAGCAGAGTATTTTGGAGAGGAGAGAGGAGAAGGATTACAAAATTTTAGGGGATAAACTAATATTACGCCGGTCTCTAAACGCCGCAGACTAATTTTTCTCAAAACATATACTTTTTAAATACGCTTAAAAGTAACAAATAGCGAATAAGCACCGCGAAGAGTGATGGAAAGCTTGCAGAGAACCTTTGGGGAATGATGAGGTTCTTTGGCATTATCGGGGGGAAGGTGGTTGCCAGGGCGGAATTCAACGTTTTTCTTTATAGCCAATTGTTCAAATATAACCAGTGGAAGTGTTTCTAAGCCGTTGTTTTACTAATAATAAGCGCCAAAATTTGCTGATTAGAACAGATTAAAAAGCAAGAAAGAGCGATTTATCTACCTAGAAATGGCCGATTTTCTGGCGTTTTAAGATAAACAAAATCTCCTTGTAATACTCAAGCTAATTTTACTAAAAATTGTAGAAATAACTAAAAAAAGCCGTTTGACAATGCGAAAGCCGCAATACTAGAGCGAACTCGCTTTGCACATTACGACCAATCTACACCTCGGATAACCAAGATTTTTCGAAACACACTTCCATAAAAATAAACGCAAATTTTTTTATTAATAAAGAACTCAATTTAAAGGTTAAATTAAATAGACCAGCCCTCCCAGACATGTTGCTAACCCCAAAAAAATACATTTTCCGCGTTTGAAGCCCCCGCCGAGCCTCCGGCGGCCCCCCACAACGTGCTATACAAACAGAAAAAGAACGTATGGGCCCACCGCTAGCCACCCCTATCCACTTGGAAAAGACCACACACGATGCAAGATGCGGGTCGTTGAGGATTAGCGCCTAAAGCCGATGAAAAACGGGTACTTTCGCATTATTGGGGGGGGGGGATGGGCAAATTTTTTAAGGATTGAAAGAGCACCATTTTTCAGGAAAAAGGGAGAATAGATGTGTTTCATTCCGCGGATCGGATGCGTTTTCCCAGGATTTTTTTAATAAAATTACCAGGCTTGAAAAGCCGCTCCGCATTTTTTCAACCCTGGCTCCTTATTGGACCCCATGCTATTCCGCCCTTTTATAAGTGTCTTCATTCAGAAGGCAAAAAATGAAAAACAACCCCTTCTGCCTCTTTATATAGGCGACCGCCCACTTCCGGTCTATGCTAATTATTCCTGACACAGAGGTTTTTACATAAACCTAAATTTAATAGCGAAAATGGCTAATTTTTCAAAATCTGATATGTGTGCAGTCATCCCTAGACCATTACGCACCTAATGACGTATCAAACGTAGCCTACTACCCGTCCCTTCTTGAGATATCCTCCGGACAGACAGACGGAAGTGGATGCAAAGTGGCACACACACACAGACACTATTTTTTTATATATAGTAAG
>CATQJA010000320.1:0-23117 GCA_958295435.1 Mesorhabditis spiculigera
GGGGGTAAACTGCACTCCTACCCAGGAAAGCTGGTACACATAGGATAACGGGGGAAATAACGGGGGGCACTCAAACTTTATCTGATAAAAGGATTTTTAAATATGCTTTTTTCGGGCTGTTAAAAAAAACTCTTAGTATATTTTTCGGTCCCTCTATCGAATGGCATTTTCAAAATCTCGGAAAATATTCAAAACGCCGAAAATCTTTTCCCCCTGTTATCCTATGTGCTGCCCATAGTTTTCAAAAATAGTTTTTAGGCTATAAAACTTTTATAATACATTTTTTCGCGTTGTAAAAAAAACTCTTAGTATATTTTTGATGTTCTATCGATCCGCGTTTTCAAAATATCGAAAATCTCAAAATTTGGCTTTCCCCCCGTTATCCTATGTGCTGCCCATGGATTTTGATCAATTTTTGTTTATTCGATAAAAAATTTCATTTACATTATTTTGGGCTGAAATTAATTTTCCTAGGGCAGTTTTCGACGCTTTACCGAATGACGTTTTCAAAATACCGAAAATTTCGAAAATTTCGAAAATTTGACTTCCCCCCGTTATCCTATGTGCTGCCCATAGATTTTCCTCAATTTTTGTTTATTCAATAAAAAATTTCCATTACATTATTTTGGGCTCAAATTAATTCTCTGAGTATATTTTTCGACGCTCTATCGAATGGCACTCGCAAAATCCCTCAGTAATTGCAAATTTCATAATAATGAGTGCCCCCCGTTATTTTATTCCCCCCGTTACCCTATGTGTACCGGAAAGCTTACCCTCCAAAAGCCGCAGCTCCTTGGTAAAAAGGAGTCTGGTGGTGAGCAGCTTCTCAAAGGCGTACGGCCGATTACAGGGCGTCATTGCGGACAGGGTCGGAGGGGATGGCAGGCATACCGGCTCGAAGAGGTCGAGCGTCGATGAGGGTACGGCCAGCTCAGAGGATTCTTCTAAAAATCAAATATTTCTGATTTGCGGATTAAAAACCCGAGATATAGCATTCGTTGGTTTTCGGGTTGTATTGTAATGAGCGGCAGTGGAAGGCGGTAGAGTCGATACATTCGCGCATACAGTCGCGTACGGAACGTGTACCTAGATAGAAAAATTCGGAAACTTGTTTATTACGCACTTTTGATTTTTTTATTCCCGAAAACCATGAAATTGTTTATTATTAATTTTTTAATATTCATTTATCCGCTTACCGGCCTGAATCCCAAATGAAGCTACATCTGCGTGTTGAGCCATGATAAAGTCGACACGTCCATTTTCGCATCGGCGACGTTCTAAAGGCAACGAGGTTCTGGTGCGTTAGCGGGGGGGGGGTGACAGGGGCGGAGAACTAACTTCCTTTATTCTGCCTAGAAGCTATTTTCGTAAAATTGGACTTTTTTTGAGTGAAAACTAGGCATTTTATGGTTTTTGTTAGTTGGCAGCAAAAAAAATTCAGCAAAAATTTACCAAAATAGAAAAATGAAGGCCTTACATGTTTTTGTATTACGTTATTCTCCGTCTATGCAATGTGGAAAAATTTGACCCCCCCCCGCTAACGAACCAAAACCGGGAATGACAAAAACAGAAAGAGCATTACCAGGTCGGCACGCGTTTTCATAGTAGTCCACGCCCGGTGCTTCTTCCCCTTCGGATTCTTGCCGAGTTTGATTGTAGAAGCGGCAGGTTCTGAATTTATTTAATTTAATAACAAAACTTGTGCTTACTTTGTGCTCGATTCAAAAGTTGCAGCTGGGCAGGATTCATCGAGACATCGCTGCCGGCATTCGCCAACAGTGCGCACATCCGAAAGCTATAGCAAAAATCGGGTTCTTGTGAGTTGCGGGGGGAGCTGAATTCATTTATTCGACCTAGCCTGCCTAACAAAAAGTGTTTCTATTGGGTTTTTAGTAGCTTCGGTTTACTGAAAAAGGATTAAGAAACGTTAAAAAAATAAAAATGCGCATTTTGAGGCAAAGTTAAAAACTTTTTATACCTTTTTGTATAGCTAAAAATCCATAAAATTTCTGTAAAAATACATTTATAGGGCTCCTCCTAAAGCACCAGAAAAGTCCCCCCCTAATAAACAAGCTCCAAAAGCTCACGAATCTTTGTTTTACCTCAATGGCGATAGCCTTCAATCGAAAATCCCTTCTCACGTCGAAAATGAAAGCACGTCCCTCGCAGACTTCCGGCAACCTAAAGTTGATACGAGTTTTCCGGATACTTTTACGATACTTGAAGCACATTTTCTCGTAGTAGTAGGAGAAATCGCTTTTGCGCCAGTGCCGTTCCTTAAAACCTTTCTAAAATCGTGTTGTTTGGGACGAAAAGTAACCATACTTCATTCTTTTTCCACCGGAAAAAATTCGCACATCGGGATCCGCCCACTAATGATGTTGATGCCCTAAAAAGCGGAGGTTTTGAGGACCATAAAAAAATTACGAGACTTTTTTAATATAATACCTGACACGGGAAATGGTCTCGGGACAGTGGCGACACATTTATGCGACAAGCCTCCAAGCATCGTGTTAATGGTTGCTAAAATATTTTTTCATAGTTGTCGTTTGATGCTGGATAAAAATGAGAGAGATGATGACATTTTGAAAAAATAAACTTCCAAAAAATGCAATTTCGACTAAAAAATAAAAATTTTCGACAAAGTAGAATTTGAAAAAAAAACGATTTTTTGACAAAATAGATGTTACATTCTAACTCCGACAAATTAAAGGAACTCTATCAAAAGATTTGCGAGTAGAAAGTCGAAATTCATAATGCCGAAATTTCGGGATGCCAATATTCCATAATGCCGAAATTTGATAATGTCGACAATTGCAAAAGGTTCCCCGCTAGGTTTTTTTTTTTTGGGAATGACGACATTCCAGGATGTCGGGATTATGACATTTCGGCATTTTCGAATTGAGCCCTACGAAAGCCATTCCGGCCTACCATCGCAGCCAGGCGCGGCTTCTGATCGACCAAACTCGAGATTCGCTGATAGCCGGCGCGAAATTCGCCGAAACACTCTCCATGTGGTGACAAAACGCCGCGAGGAAAGGCATCTGGCTCAAAATCTAGAATTCATGTGTGGTAAAAAATGTTATCTAACAACCTGTCTGCCTTATTGGTCGTGTAGAATCCTGGTGTGACGATTTAGCGGAAATTAGGCCGATGACGGCCACACCTGTCGAAAATTCGGTACTAGACAGTTAGAGGGGGAGAGATAATTTTGGCGTGTCGACCCGTAGGAACCGAATAATAATACTCACAATTTATGCAGTGTTTCACACGGTTTAAGTCCGTAAAATTTCTAAATTTCTAAATTTTGTGATTTTTGAGCAAAATCGTATGAAAAGAGCAAAAAACTAAACGGTTCCTCATTTTCAAAATACTTTTCCCGTTTGAATCATCCAAAAGCTACCAAAAATACCTTTTTCGACGCTATTTCCGAAAAATAAAAAGCACATGACAAAATGCCGACAACAAAAAACCGACAGCGAAAATATCGAGAATCAATACCCCGACAAAGAAAATATCGACAATTATTATCACCGCGCCCGAAATACCGATAGTCATAGTCCTGAGAGACCCAACACCGACATGCAAAAATACCGACATGCCAAAATCTCAGTAGTATAGTGCCGACAACCGAAATCCCGGGAGCCATAATACACGACAACCAAAACCAAAACCACGAGAGCGCGTATCGGGAATTCGCTTGTCGAAATCTTGCCTCCCGGGATAATGGCTCGAATTCTTACCCTCCCCGCTAACAGATCAGTGCCAAATCACGTGCAACGAACCGGTCAGCAGCCATATCATCGTTGTACCAGCCGCCAGCTTGGAATTGATCGCGGCAGATCCGTACGGCTAGAAAAAAAGGGAGATGGGCGTATTGAAGGTGGGGGATATTGGGCGAGCAGCGATTGGCAACGGCTTGAGCTCCCCCCTCGTGCTCCTTCACATCAAAGCCCCGTCCACTCGAAGATGGGATCGTGACAATGGCCCTAGGCAGTGTAACCACTGTCAGCACCCTGATCGTGATGGTGATGAACAATTCTGGAATTGGGAACGGTGTTGCCGGGGGAGTGCGTTTGGGGGAACGTCGAAACGAGAAGCGGGCATTCAGAAAGTTTGCTTTTTACAAAAAATTGCTTTTTAGAGACAGTTTGGTTTTTCAACAAAGTTTGCTTTAAAGTTGCTGAAAAATCGTGCATGATGAGAAAATGGAAGCGAGGAATTTCTGAAAGGATTTGCTATCAGCATGCCGAAATTGGTTTTCTCGAAATTTATTTGTCGAAAATCCGTTTGTCGCGATTTCCTAGGTCTAAGCGTTAGGAAATTTCGAACCCCAGTGATAATACCGACACTTGAAAATCCGTTAGGCCAAATCCCGACAGGCCAAAATTCCGACAGCCAGAATGTCGACAGCCAAAAAGGCCGACAACCAAAACCCCGACGTTCAAAATGCCGACAGATTTTCGATGTTAGTTTGAATCTCGAGATTTTGCCTGTCGGGACTTGGGCTGTCGGTATTTTGGCTGTCGGGATTCTGGCATTTTCGACAAAATTATGTAAGACAAGACGTTCCAATTTTCAACAAAACAAATGAAAATAACTCCTCGGAAAGGGTGAATTTTGTCGGGATCCTGGGATTCGGGGAGACGGCAAACGAAACATCAGCTATGTAAATTCAGGTAGCAAAAGCTCAATCCTATCCTATAAGCGAGAAAAGTATTTGATATCTTTCATTTATAAAAACGTCTAGGCCTTCCAAATGGCAACAGGACGATTCCGGAATGCTTCTAGAAAGTGCTGAAGTGCAGGCGGGTGCGCACAGCCGAGAGGGGACCGGCTGGTGCCAAGATTTCTCGACAAATTGGCCACGATCAGGCGGGCGAATCGCTTCGGGTTGCGCGACAAGGGGGTAGAGGCTTTGAAGAACCTGAGGACGGATGGATCCGGATGGGATCGGAAGCCGAGGCCGTGTCGACAAGAAGAAGCTGGGCAGGAAGGGAAGGTTGGATGAGTGTAGGGCGGCTGATGGGATATTGCCCCCATCAATTTCACACCTCCACGCCTCCTCCCGACTGCGACTAGTTGTTGTCCACAAAGCCCCCGGGGGTGTAATGGGTCTGAAGATGGTTTTGGGGGATGAGGGGGTAAGATAGTATGCATTTAAAGATGGCATTATTATTTTAAGATTTGCTGTGGTGATTTCGATATTTCAAAATATCGAAGTTTAATAGCGTCGAAATTTCGATATGTCGACATTTTTACATAGTATTTGCGCAATTTCTGCAAATTTGTTCATGTAAATTTCGACATTATGTCTTGATATTTTCAAATTTTGACACTGTGATTCGCCATTTTTTTCGTTAATACCCTGATGTAAATTTTTTCGTTAGGGAACGAATCTTTGAAACAAAACTAGGTTCTGGTTCATTAGCGGGGGGCGCGTTTTTTTTTAAACGCAAAACGTCAAACTTTATTATTTTTAAGAACAAAATATCGATTTTTCGACCAAAATATGAAATTTTAAAGGTTTTTGAAGTTTTTAAGTGGTTTTCCTACTTTAAATGCAATTAAATTTTGGTAAAACACTGTTCAAACACTTCTCATTACGGTACTAGGCATTTCTGGACTAATATAGGAAAAGTTCCCCCCCCGATAATGCAAAAGAACCTGCGCTTTACCACAACTCGACGGCCGTCTCGAAAAATTGGCTGGTACGGAAAGTTCTTGGCACCGTTTTCGGGAGACTACATACTGCCTGCCAGTGCATTTCTCTCTCAAAACGGTCTCTTCTCTAGACGTCACATCCCAGCCACAATGAGCCGATCTTCACCATTTTACGAGAGTTCCCATCTTGTGGCTCTTCACCCCAGAAAGTTCCGCTGTCCCGGAGCAAGAATTCTATATATTTTTATACCATTGGCAAACTAGCGTCATGATAAACTTGTTAAACACCAAAATTTGAGCATGAACTTGTGAGTTGATCATTCCTTCGCCTTTTCTTCCCTTGCTCTCTCTTTCTCGCTCTCAAAATTACCAGCCGGCTGCCCGCACCCAGGGTTGGCAATCGAATCACGACATTTCCGCTCTTGTCTCTCTTCTTTTTCTGACCACCAATGTCTACTATCTCTGGCATCTCTGGCACTGCGGTTTTGGATTAGGCATTTCGTGAACGTTTCAGTGTTTTTCGCGCAAAAACATCTTTTTTTGGGTATATGGCGTCTCTTGTATGGCGTCTCATCTCGGTCTCTCATTTTGGGCAAGGTGCAACGACTAAATAGGCATATTTTTTAATTGGATATTTTTATTTCTAGAAAACTCGAAAAATATCGAGAATTCGGAAGTAAAATCCGTCTTTTTTGGCAACGCTAACGCTCCAGTACCCCAACGCCAAACTTTCTCGCTTTCCCCGAAGGGTTCAATTCCGGAGGCCTTCAGTGAAGAGTGACCAGTCCGCCAGCCATAATGACCAGTCTACGGGGTTTCGCATTTCATAAAGGCCGAGACTCGACTGACCCTCCCCCCCGATAATTGCACAATTCTTCAAGTCTGCCCTTTCCCCTTTTCCAAGCATTTTCCGGTCCCTCAACTGTATGCAATTCTTCGACTCCTTACACTAGCGGTTCCACTGGTTCGAGGGTTTTCTGGGGTTTGCTGCGCCAAAATATGCATTTTCTTGTTTATAGCATTAGTTTACGGGTATTTTGGTTTTGTCGAAAATGAGAATGTCGACATTCAATTCGCCGAATTTCGTACTGCTGAAATTTGAATTTTTCGAAGTTCAAATTACCGAAATTTTAATTTTTCAAATCCGTTTGTCATATCTTCACAAATTCGAATTTTGTCTTGCCGAGGTTTCAAAAAAGCACATTATCGGCAATTTCCTGTAGTTTAAAAGCGTCAGCATTTATCGAAATGTTAAAATTTAAATTTTTGACTACTTTCTGTCCCCTTTCATGCATTTTGGATAAAAAATGTCATTCGTTGCTCCGATCCGGTTTTTATGCTGAAAAACACCGTGAAATTCATCGAAAACGTTAGCTAACCGATAAGAGAAAAGCTCCAGCTTGATTTTCTGCTTTATTTTTGACCCGATTCCAGCCTTAAAACTCGAAAAATTTTTTGTGTATTCGTAGAAATGTACTGTTTTCAATCCGGGAAATCCATATTTTTTATTCTAAAGAATTTGTGATTTTTTCTCCTTAGCAATTACAAAAATAATTTAGGAAGTGTGCAGGATGATCTCCACGCCGGGCCTCGGCCTCTTTCTATTGCTGTCCGCCCTGTGCCTACACAGAACACCTGTAGACGGGCTGAACATATTAATGTATGTTCCGACACTATCCTATTCACACGTCGCATTCAATGGGAAGATTGCCGAGGCACTTATCGAACGGGGCCATCAAGTGGTACGCTGACAAAAATAAGGGAACGAAGCCAAGAGCTAAAAAAAAGGCCAAAAAATGAGCAAGCGCCTAAAATCCGGTTCTTTTGCATTATCGGGGGGGGGGGATAGAACCTTTTAATACTCCAGGAGTAGCTAGACATATACCGAAAATTTTAATAAGGATTTTTAGTAATTTTAGGAATTCCCACCATAATCCCGACAGCCAAAATGCCGACAATCCAGTTTTCAGGCAACCAAAATCCCGACATTCTTGGCGCTAACTTGAATGCCACATCTTTTTAAAAAGATATTTTGTGTGTCGGCATTTTGTTCTGTCGGGATTTGGCTCTCTCGGGATATAGGACGTTGGGACTAAAGCTGTCGGGATTTTTGGCTGTTGGGATTATGGGCGGTAGGGAGGTGCGTTCGTCGGTATTATGGCAGTGTCGAGAATGTAACTGTCGGTATCTTGCTGTTGGGATCTCAGTTGTCGGCATTTTGGCGTTTTGAGTATAGTGCCGGCGGCAACCCTATCAAAAAATGAAAGAATTTTTTACCACATTTTCAAATTTTGGCCAAAAAAAAAATCGTTTTTTGATTTCGTAACAATAATTTGTAAGGTTTTACGCTAGTCCTAAGCCTTAACGTTGTATTAAAAGATTGGATGCAAGTTATAACTTTGCCCCTCCCATTTAGGTGATGCTCCACATCGCACTAGATGACGGCGTGAGCGTCTACAAGGAGTCGACTGCCATGGTATTTTGAGAAATTTGAGCCACCCTCCATTTCAGAAACTACGACACGATACGGGAGTCCCGCCGGGCGCCTTGTTAAATACGTTATGGCGTAACCCGGGGCCGTTTGAGAATTCGAACCCGTTGAATCCGTTGATATTGCGGAAATTTCTGCGGTTATCCCGACTTTTCCTCGACTCTTGCATCGGTAAATTTTGCTGGTTCTTTTGCATTATCGGGGGGGTCTTTAATAGCGCAGAAATGTCTAGAAATTTAATACTATGTGTTGTACTTCGTTCTAAGTAAACCACTATATTTCAGGTGGAAAAACTATCTGAAAAACTTGGAAAATTGGGAATTTTTGTTTAAAAAACGCTTTTTTTGTATTGTTTCATTATTTGTACCTATTTTTCTTTAGTATCGTAAAAGTAGGCATTTTAATAGTGTTCTTAGTAAATTAATTTTTATTTAGAGTGGAAATACGACCTAAAAAACTTTAACAATTCAAAAAATGTGTTTTTATCGAAAAATCGATATTTTATGCATTTTGAATCGAAGTTTGCTTTGGTTTTAAGCCTAAAAAATATTAAAAACAGGTAGGAAGCGCGTATTCTATTTGTTAAGTAAAATTGGATCCCAGGAAGCCCCCCGATAATGCAAAAGCTCCTTAATTTACAAGTGATAACGATTTCAGGGGTTTCAAAAGACGACAGTATCATCGAATCCCTTGCCAACTACACATTCGATGTGGTCACCGTTGAGCAGTACGATTTCTGCGCGTTCGGCTTGTTCAAGAAGCTGAACGTCCCCTCAATAGTCGGTTTTTTCGAAAAATTCTAGAATTCCTGGGATTTTCTAGGTGTGGTTGTCAGCCACCGGGCTGCACGCCGTCCAACCGAATACACTTGGGATTCCGCAGCCGAACAGCTACGTTCCTGGTATGAAAACGGAGTGGAGTGGAATTATTTACGTTTTTAGACCTTTTCGGTCCATTCACGGACGATATGACGCTTCTGGAACGGGCACAAAATACGCTTCTGACCCGAACGACACATTTCTTATTCCAGGTATAAGAGAGTTGAGCGTTAAAGGGCTCAGGAAGTCAAAATAAAACTGCCAACTATCCTTTTTCGGGGGAAATCGGCTTTTTGGTATCCAAGGGATTCCATGTCGTAGTGCCTTCTGGAGCATCAATTTTCTCGATCTCCGTGATTTCCTAGCGAATTTTTCGATCCTGAAAACGAATTCCAGTTAAAATGCGGGCAAGTTCAAATCCCGAAAGCCAAAATACCGTTAACCAAACACCGACAGTCAAAATGCCGACACATTTTCGTTGCTCGTTTGAACCGACAGTCCATCCAGACAGCCATAATGCCGACAAGGCCAAAATTCTGACACCAAAACTCGTCACACCAAAATCTTGATGGGCCAAAATGCCGACAGCCAAAATGCCGATACGCCGAAACATGAATATACCAAAACCCCGACAGCCAAAATAGCTGTTTGAAAGGAATTGGCATTCAAACTAACGTCAAGAATATGTCGGTATTTTGGCATGTCGGGATTTTGGCTGGAATTGTTTCCGAACATCGCGGGTGGGGAAACAGACTTCTCTGGTCCTTTAAACGTAATTTCTTACATTCAGGTGCTCTCGCTGCGCAGTATTAACAGCATCTGGAGATCAAAGGGGGTCTTCCAGGCCGATCGTCATGTTAATGAGGTGATTTTTGGATTTGTTAAGATTATTTGAACAACACTTTTTAGATTCCGCAAAGCGCCTCTGCCGTCATTGTAAATACTGTTCCATCTTTTGACTTTTCCGGTCCGACATTGGCACATTTTCATTACATCGGAGGGCATACCGTGGAGGTTACGCCGCCTTCTTTAAATGAGGTTGGTTAGTGTGATTTAATACTTTTAAAAATAATTTAATTGTCTGGAAAAATTAAGAACAGTATTACCATTTCTTAAGGTATTAATGTTAATATAAAATACAGTATGATGTCCTTAGGAATGGTCACTCATTGCCGAAAAGCGCCCGTTCGTCCTCCTAACCTTTGGTTCAATTGCGAAAACCTCAGAAATGCCGCCACACCTGCAGCAGGCATTCTTTGAGGTTGGCGACAGAATTTGATTTTTATGTTTTTTCTCAGGGCTTTAAAGCGTTCCCGGAAATCAACTTTATCGTCAAGTATGAGAAGATGAACGAGACGATCCGCATGGAGGCCGATAATGTGATTTTGACGAAATGGATTCCGCAGATATCATTGATTGGTTTGTAGTTTGCAATGATAGAATTTTCGCTTTGCACTCTCTCCCTGTCTCTCTCTCTCTCGCACCATCTCAATGACACCCTCTAGCGCTCACACCATATCCCTATCTCTCACTCTTTCCCTCTCCCTCTCTCTCCCTCTATCTCTCTCTGTCTCTCTTTCTATCTCTCTTTCGCTCTTTCTACCTCCCCTCTCCCTCACTCTCTCTCTCTCTCTCTTTCTCTCTCTAACTTGCGCTCTCTCTCTTTCACTCTTTCTCTCTCATTCTCTCTATCTCTCTCTCTCTCTCTCTCTCTCTCTCTCTCTCTCTTCGCCACTTTTCTTTAAACATCGATTTTCCATGTCGGGATTTCGACGTTTCAAGAAGTTCAATTTGGTCGCCCGGAAGTGTTTCATTCAATACCTTGCCAATTTCAGCCCACCCCAACTACAAAGCCATCATCACGCATGGCGGATGGAGCAGCATTCTCGAGTCGTTGGTCCACGGCAAACCCATGCTTTTGATGCCACTATTTGCGGGTAAATCAACTTTTTGAAAAATGAATTTTAGAACCATTTTTTATTCTGAAGTGTTTATAAAAAACCACCAAAACAACCTCCAACGCCTCTCTAGACCACGCGAAAAACTCAAAAGTTGTCGAAGCGAAACGCGTTGGGCTACTCGTCGACAAAATGGACATGGATCGGGAGGAGTTTGTGGAGAAGCTCGGCACTATTCTCAACGACGAGAGGTTCGTGGTGACAGCCTGAAAAATTGTTCGCATTTTGTAGCTACGCGGAGAGGTGTCGACAATTCGCTCGTCACATCGCTCACCACTCCCCAATGGATGATGTGACGACGATCAACTATCTGGTCGAACGGGCCCATCGTGAGGCACAACGGAAGAATGTAAGTGTCAAAGCCTAAAGGGGCGAAGACTGTCAAGTTTCCTGGCAAACAGCCAGATACGTCGTGCGACCTTCATTTTGCGGCGCAAACGCCTGTGGTTGCGGAATTTTGAGATTTTGAGGTTTTGCAGAATTTCTGGAATCTTCAAAACGATTTTGATCATTCTACCTGTTTGAATGGGGGAAAACGCCAAAATCCCGACAACCAATACGCCGACAGCCGACAGTCAAATCAGTCAAAATCTCGACAGTCAAAATCTCGATAGTCTAAAAATCCCGACAAAAAAAATGCCGACGGCCCAGGGCCCAACAGCGAAAACCGCTGATTACCACGGGATTATGTCGGGATTTTCGGTATCTGGATGTCGGGATTTTAGCCGTCAGGCTTTTTGGTGTCGGGATTTTGGATGCTGAGATTTTCGCTGCCAGGATTTTATCAGTGGGCATTCCGGCTGTCGGTATTTGGCTGTCGGGATTTCGGCCGTCTCGGGTTGTAGCTGTAGGGATCGTTCCGCTCGTAATTTGCTTGGATTCTCGATTCCCGCACCGGCTCTTTTTGACTTCCTAGCCCCTTTAAAGACACAGTACGCATTTTCCAGAATAGCTTTTAAATTGTGACGATTTCCAGGCGCGCCACTGTCCAATCAACCCCGTCATCGCTCTACCGCCCAATGGTACATCGTCAACGGACTGCCAATGCACGCCTCCACCACCATCCCATCGACGGACGGCATTCTCGCGGATACCCCGCGAGGCGATCATCTCCACCTCGGATTTGCTCTATCTCCCGCATTTCATCTCAGCTCTCACGGGTCTTTTTGTGCTTTCCAGATAACTAAGTGTTTTGGACATAAATGAATAAAATTTGGAATTTAACAAACGAACGATTCTACAAAAACACCTTTTTCCTGTTTCGGAATGTCCATTTTAACAAGTGAGGTAACTCCCAGGTTGGTGACTCAGAGAAAGTTCCCCGGAATGGGCATGGAATCTCGGGAACAATCCAGGGAAATCGAGAGAGAGAGAGAGAGAGAGAGAGAGAGAGAGAGAGAGAGATATGCATGTTCGCCCACCGACCATTGTCCAGAAAAGGGAGAGATCACCCCGGGAAAAGCGGGAAGAAAAGCTCGTTATAAATGGGCCGCATCCCCCCGCGTGGATTCTCCTCGGCTCCACAACGCTCCTCTGGCCAAGGTCGTCTGGGGCATGGAAATTGCGAATTTCGTGGAGTTTCGTTGTTTACAGCCCATTCTTCCGGACAATCTGCATGCAAAGTGCATGAATGGGCAGCGCAACAAAAACAATTTTTCTCCCAAAAATTGAGAAAGAGTGCTAAATTGTTTTTACTATTGCTCAACGTATAAATTTACAAAAATTACAGTTTTTTCCTAAAAAGCAAAAAATAGGGGTTTGAGCCGAATTTAATTTGTTTTTGGATTTCGGATAGCTTTTCGACTTGAAATTTAATTAAATTCTACCAAACACACAATGAAAACATTTATTATAGGGTTCTGGAAATTCCGGAATCATACGAAAATTGAGTCCCCCCGCGATACCCTCTACCGTACCCTGTCGCACTCCAACGTACTCCAACGTGTTCGATCCTACTCTACCGTACTCCACCCTATTCCACCGTACTCCCAAGTACTCCACCGTACGCCACCTTACTCCGCCGTACCACACCGTATTCCACCGTACTCCCCCCGTACCATCCGGTTTGGCTTATCGGGCCAGCTCAACCTCAAATCCGCGGATTTGTCAATCGTCCGGATACGCTTGACGGATTTTTGGAGGTATGAATGGCGGATTGAGATGGCCGGTCCCTCCCCTTTCACTCGCCAAATATTCGAGACCGCCCTCCCCTCAATTCCCCTCGTGCTCCTCCTCTTTTTCCCTCACGCTCATTCCCATCCACAACCAAATACAACTTGCCCATCTTCACCTCACCCTCAAATACCAGTTCCTCCAACACCTCCTCTGCCACTTCAACGGGCACAGCAAGAGCGTCTTCTTTGGCTACATACGGCTACTAACAACGCAATCGGGGTACTGTACGCTGAGCTACGATACGCTACGATACGACGATGCGCAATTTGATAGGTGAGGCAGTATCTTAGAGATTTTTCGGGATTTTTTGGTGTTGGTGCATTAGCGGGGGGGGAGCTTATTGAGGCCACTTAATCTCTAACTCATAAGATACATTTTAGCTGGAGCTTTCGCATTATCAGGGGGGCGCCCAGTTTTTCCAACGAGGTTAGAAAAGCCTAGTAACGTAAGATTAAGTATTGAAATACTATTTTTTGCAAGATGTAGTCATTTTTAGTTGGAAAAATTATTTACAAAACCTTAGAAATTTTGAAAATTTTGAAATTTTGGGCGTAAAATCGGTATTTTTGTATTTTAGAGAAACCTTTGATAGGAAAAGGCTTATAAAAATTTCCTGTACTTATACCAAAAGAAATTGAACTTTAAGGAAAAATTTTTTCTCCCACCCCCCGATAATGCAAAAGCAACAAGAAATTTTAAAATTAGAAAAAGCAATAGTTTCAAAGTGTTGGAATTTTTTAAGTAGGGTCAAACTTAGGTTGCATCGCAAAATGCCCCCCGCCAACACACCAGTACCACCTGTTTCTAGTGTTCTGCACCCTCGTCGGAATTGCCGTGGCTGCGGGCGGGATGGCCGAGCTGAAGTCGATCACTGGCGATGCACCGTATCAAGGGGCTGGTGAGGAGAACGACGCTCTTTTCCAAGGGGCACGATTTAGGGAACGCGCCGGCGATGATGCCACAGCCGATGGGCTTCTGGGGTCGACCGCGGTATTATGGTGGGAATTATGGGTACGGCAGCCAGGGGATGCCAATGATGGGAGGCAAGTTTTGCTGGCTTTCACTTACAGTTTAAACGATTAAAAATCCGCCTGTAAGCACGAAAATATTATTTTTTTCGCTCTTTCTAGCGCGCGCTCTCTCTCGCGCGCTCTCTCAGTCTCTCCCTCACCCTCGCTCTCTCTTTCTCGCTCTCTCTCACTGCGCCGCTCTCTCTCTCTCGCTCCCTCTCTCTCTCTCTCGCTCTCTCTATCTCTTTCACGCCCCGGCTCATGGTTAAAAGTATGGATATTCCGCTAGAATCACTCCAAAAACAGCAAAAATTGGTTACGCGATGAAAACCTGTCGGCTAAAGTGCACGCTTTCAGGCGGTGGCTGGCACCCGGGTATGGGCTGGATGAACGGGGACGGTGGACGGTTCACGTCGTCCAGCGGTGGCCCCTATGGTCTGTAAGTGGCTATTCGCGTACTAACCATAACATATAACGATCTAAAGACAGGAATTTGGCTTTGGCGGACGTGTGAGGGTGGTGGACCGGGTCTAAAATTACAAAAAATTGGCTTTTAAAGGTTCTAAAGTTTTTTAAAGAATTCTTAGCAAGGTCTGACACTTTTCCATAGCTTTTAAGGCTGAAGTACGTCGTAGATTTGGTGACACATTATTGTAGCCACTTTCCGCGGCATTCCTAAGTACACCCTCAAGCCGTTAGAGGGCGTCTAGCGGCGATGCAAACTTGTTCTAGTGACCGTTCAGGTGCCTTGGAAAATAGGAATTTTTGCACTACGTTGAGCATCTAGCAAATTTCCAAGATCTTTAGATCGCGAGCGATAAATTTTCCCGGTTCTTTTCCATTATCGGGGGGGAGCTCTTGCCTAAAAACCTGATTTATCTCTAGTAGTGTAGCACCTGGTTTTTTTTGGTAGAATTTAGCTCTATTTTAACTGAAAAAAAACTAGGAAAACTGAGAAAAATTTGCATTTGGATAAAAAATAGATTTTTTCTATTTTTAGTACCATTTATAAATTTCTGAAAATTTGGAAATAGCGCGAAACGGTGTAAAAAGACTATCTCGATTTTTATAAGGGAAATTGGATCGTAACAAATCCCTTCCCCCCCGCCCCCGATAATGAATAAGAACCAAAAAATCTAGCCCCTTCAACAAATTTTCCAGTTAATTCAAGCAATCAAAATGATTTCCAGGTCGGCCTGGCCCTATGGATTTCGGCGATGAGGGACCGATGGTCGGCGGCGGGGTTGAGGGGATGGAGCGCGAGAATCTGATGCTCGGCGCGCTCACCGTGCTCGGCAACCTGATCAACCCGTCGGCAGACGCTGGTGGGGCTGCGGTGGCCCGGGGGGTCCCGCAGCGATCATCGCCGATCGTCGACAACTCCAGGGTGTCGCTGGCCGAGGCGACGGGCGGCGGATTCTACAAGGGACGTGGGAATAGCTAAAGTTAAAAAATAGTCTTAAAAAGCTCGCAAAATTGTGTCAAAAATTGAATATTGTAACGCCTCTGATATTAACCTTCTCCGCTCCATTATACCCCCCCCCCGTTAGTAGAAAAGTGCCAAAATTGAGTGCGAAAATTCAAAACTGCGCATAACAGTCATTCCAAGCTGTAAATATCGTTCAAAATCGGCCAAATTTTGCCATTAAGATGTTGTAAAAATTTTTAAATTTCGATTTTTCTTAAAACCTAATTTTTCCAAATTTTTAGACAAAGTTAAAAATATGTCCTTTTTTATTACAGGACATGCGGAGTTTTTTATCAGGAAAATCTGACTTTTTCTACCAGAAAGTTGTTAACTTCCCCGATACCTCAACGTTTAAAAAACCCCAATTTTTATTGATTTCACGCCCTTTATTGATTTCGCAGTCTATTTGTCCATATACGTGTCTGTTCCTATGCTTTATTTGTGCCTTAAAAAATGTATATATGGAGTAGGCAAAAATCCCGAAAACCAAAATACCGACAATCCAAAATACCGACAACCAACTAGTCGGAATGCGGGCATTATGATTGTCGGCATTTTCGCTGTCGGCATTGGAACTGTCTGGATTCTGGCCTGTCGGCATTATGATTGTCGGCATTATAGCCTGTCGGCATTATCACTGTCGTGGTTTTGACGTTTACGCTTAAGGATAATACCCCCAAATATGCAAATTCTCATGCCCGAATCTACCAATGTATGTTGTGATTGCTTTAACTGCATTTTAGAACAATAAAAAGTGCGAAAAATACATATAACACTTTATTGCAGGTCCAAGAAAAGCACATGGTGAAAGCATCGAATACAGACGCGGCGGGGAGAACATTTAATTTTTTGCCTGAACAACTACTAGTAGAGGGGCGTCGAAATGTTGTCCGGGAGATCGCTTTGCGGATTTTTTTTCTTATAGAAATTCGAAATGCTTTAGAGGATTAATAAGACCCAGATAGGTAAGACGTCTTTTCTGGGTACTGGTGCGTTAGCGGGGGGGGCTGATAATCTTGAAAAGCTTAAAAAAACCGCGAAACTTTTAGCAAATTTTAGCCTCTAAATGAAAAAATTGTTAAAATTAGAAAGTAAAAATAAAAAAATTTTTCTAAATAGTTTTTATGATTTTTAGCCATCCAAAACTTCAAAAAAATTAGAAAAATAATTTATTTTTAGCCTGTAGGATATAGAGACTAAAGAAAATTGTCCCTCCCCCCCCCGCTAACGCACCAGTACCCGGAGGCTTAACTTTCAAAAACAGGGCTTCGTTGCATAATTAAATTACAGTAACACCGGACGACCGTGGGACAATGCAGAGGAATATGTGTATTAAAGGGAGTAGAAAAAGGGGGGTAATTTTGGCTGATTTTGGCACCCGTTGACATCAGGTAAAAGGTGGGGGATAGCGGTGAGAAGTAGACGAAATCAGGGAAAACTAAAGGAAAAATAGGTTTGGCTTTCCTTTACAAGGCACTCAAACATCGTGTTGGGTTGGCAATCTAGGGTTGGCACTCAATTTTGACGGGGAGCATCAGCAGCGATAGCCACGGGCCAGCGGGTGAGCAGACTGAAAATTGTATTTTTGCTTCATTTCAAATTTTTTTTGAAAACTAGTTTAAAAGCAATTTAAATTTGAAATTCCTTTAACGAACCTTATAACTGAAGGTCATGTTTGTGGAGTAGATTACCCCGTCGTCACGGACAAGCGAGATGGGCACCTGGAAAATGGGGATTCCGTGTACAGGGTGTACTCGATAGTCAAAATCGGACGCTTGTAGAGAGAGAGAGAGAGAGAGAGAGAGAGAGAGAGAGAGAGAGAGAGAGAGAGAGAGGGAGAGAGAGGGAGAGAGATAGAGAGAGGAAGAGAGGGAGAGGAGAGAGCCTCACACTCACATCAAACATGTCGCCATCAGCGAAATCCTCGCGAATCACGGCCAACGACGGGACGATACACGTCAGCGATTCGTCAGAACTGGAAAAGCCTGGTATTTATGGATTTTTCGACCTAGCCCCCCCCCGCTAACGAACCAGAACCGGAATATCTACATTGCGAAATTTTTAAATCTGAATTTCCTCAAAAAAGGCACCGGAACATGGTATCAACGGGCGTGCTGCCGAACCAGATCTTCATGTTCTGCCGGAAGTTGACGCCCTGCAGCTCGATACGAGGGCTCTCGTGGCCGCCCTGCATCATGTCCAGCGAGGTCACCACCGGAACCGGGGTCACCACGTCGCGCACCGGGCCCATCGCCTCGTAGAACGCGTACTCGGCCTGGAAGAGGGTGAAACTCATATTTCCCGAGCAAATGTGTACCTTTTCCGTGGAAATGATCGTCCACGCGGCCCCGTCGTTGATCTGGTGGTGATGCTCATCGGTTCGGGTGGCCTGGAAGATGTTTAATATTCCGAAAAGCCACAAAATTCCGCACCTGATGCTGGATGATCTTGTCGTGGTTGAGGCAGAGGTAGACGAGCTCATTGTCCACCATCTGGAAGGCGCACTTGTGCAGCTGGGACACCGGCTCCTCCACGCCGACGTCGAGCTGGACGAGCTGTTTGTCGACCTTCCGGATGCGCAGCTTTGGAAGCGCAATTCCGGTGACGGAATCGACCAGCTTGACGACGGCCCCGTAGTAGATGTACCCGTCTTTCACGTTGAAGTCGGCCGACTCGGCGGTCGACGGGTCGTCGTTGTCTGAAGAAATAGGTAATTGGGTGCTTTTGCACTATCGGGGGAGACAAACTTTTTTTGGACCCAGTTTATCTATATAAATACTTAAAGTGTTTTTATACTTTTTTTAAGATTCTTGAACGCAAAAATTTTACGGTTTTGGACCAAAAAATGCAAAAAAAGTTGATTTTCGACCAAAATTAGATTTTTTCAATTTAAACAAAATTTTAGACATTTTTCCCTTGGAATTATCGTTATATTTTACTAAAAATACTATCTAAATTGACTTTTCTATTACTAGACAATTCTCGACATAAAAAATAATTGGTCCCCCCCCGACAATGCGAAAGAATCTAAACATATAATAAAATTGCTTAATATAAGTAAAATAATAAAACTGTATATCTTAAATCTGATAAATCTGCGCCATTTAAAACACCCGCTTAAACTTAAAACTCACACAAATGGATCGTGAACGCGCCCCATTTTGACGATGACGCGTGGAAAGCGCCGTTCTCGACGTGGAGGTAGCGTGTGGACACCGTTTGGGAGCGCAACCGATTGAATAGCGCTACCTGGACGAAAATAATACAATCAATTAAACGTTAATACTAAAATAAAATAATAACAAAAAAATTCTATAAGAGAATAAAAAATACCTTTGTCCCCGACGCGATGCACAAATACTTGCAATCCGTGTTCTTCATCGACTGCTTTTTCTTTGACGGCTTGCTGATCACCTGAAAGTGGGGAATTTAGGTTTTATTCGCTATTTCTTTACAAACCTTAATCCTCTGGCTGGCAAAGTTGCCAATCTGATGGTGACACCCGTAGAAGAAGGCGACGTTCAGCTCAAAATACTTGCGCTTGTCGGCGTCGGAGATGTACAGCGTTTTCGCCGCGCAGTAGTCCTAAGAATACCCGATTGACTTTAAAACAACAAAATGTCAGTTCTTGTGTGCAATATCGGGGAAATCTTTACAGAATTCCGAAAATTTAAGTACTTTTACTTGGTTCTTTTGCATTTAAATATTTTTTACGCGAAGCGCCTATTAACGTTTTAACGTAGGTATTTTAATAGTGTTTTAGTAATTTTTAGCTATATTTCAAATAGAAAATCATCTAAAAAACTTCGAGTTTGAATTTTTTGGCGAAAATCGGAAATTTTGGTCGACAATTTCCTATTTTTCTATTTTTTCGCAAAAATTTGTAAGGTTTTTACGATTATAACCATTCAAAAACAGTTTATAATGATCCAAATTTCAGCTCACCTTCCCATTCGTAAAATCGAGGGCCTGACGGTCTTGTTCTGAGGAGCCGCCGATGCCAATGTACGACACCAATTCCGCCGCCTAAATGTTGGGATGTAAGAGCATTAATTTTGGTATAACCTGCTCTTCCTGTTGTTTTTCTTGTTCAGCCGTGTATTCAGGCAATTGGTTGGCACGTTTTTGATGCAACTAAAAGCAATTGGCTATCATGGTGTCGAAATTTCGTAATGTTGAAATGTGTTTATATGTCGGTTTGTGCATTGTATTTGGGTTATTTCTCGGGTGATCTTTTGATGTAAATTTTGACAATTTGTAAGGAAAAAGACTAAATGCGTCCAACTCCAACTCCAACTCCGAGCTTTTTATGCAAAAGCAAAAAGCCACGTCACGGCTATGGTCGAACCCGGACCTTTTGCGCGGCAAGCGAACACAAAGCCAATCAGCCAACAGGCTGATGTGATCGAGACAGGTGTGGCCCCCGACGGGCCACATCCACGCTTTAGGAAACACCGCGGTTGTAGCGTGGGCCGATTTCAAAAATTTGGAAGGAGAATGTCTTTTAAGCGAATTTTCAAAATATGCGCCTACCCGCCACTCCTTATACAGTGTCTGCACGGCCACCTTCTTCTCCTTCCAGCCCTCGCCTTCGATGTAGATGCATGGGGGTGGGCAGAAAAATCTGGAAATCCAAGTTTTGGATACATTTTTACAAGGCGAACACGCCCAAAATCGAAGTGATGCTTTTATTTTTATTGGCGAGCTCAGGCAACATCCTTTAGTGAAAGGTAGATAGCGCTCCCGGTACCGTACTCCTACGATTTCCCAATTCCCAGTCCGGACCTATTTGCGCTAGCTTGAACAAAAGAGACCCCCGAACATTTTTTATTACCGCCGATGATTGGGTGCCCGAATGGGTGGTCCTTTCTATTCGTAATGGCTATTTGCCCCCTCACTTCCCATTCAAATCTTCTCTGCCTAACTTGCTCAGCGAAAAGGTTTTGGTTTAACTATGGCTAGCTTCCCCAATTAGCTTTAACTATTCCTGACTTTATAAACGCTCAAAAGTGATAAAATGTTTCAAAAGTCCAGATTTTCGTCATTGTGGATCGAAAAAATACACAAAAAAGCTATTTAATACTTGCTATTACGGTATTAGGCATAAATGTATATGGAAAATTGAGGAACTTATTTATTTGTATATCGTGTTTGAGTTATAAAGGTTAATTTTCAATTTTTTAGTTTGTCGTCTCTATGCAGTTCAGGATTACCGAAAAGCCCGATTCTCACAAATCCCTTTAGCCCCCTATCCAATCCTCGGCTTATCCTCCCCATAAAAACGGCTTGTTTATTTGCATGGATAGCGGGATAGGCTAAGATAGGACCACTTGCCGGGTGGCGCCCCAAACTTTCGGGCCACGCTCCGGGGCCCCACATCAAGGGCCAGGATGGGTTGCGGGGGCGCCAAGGAGTTTACTACCCCCGCCCCAATTGGCCACTTGTCCAAATAAGGGCAAGGTTGAGCATGAGGATAAATAGACTAACTAGAAACTAAACTAGAAAGAGAGAAGGCGAGAGCGAGAGAGCGGAGGAGGGGGAGAGAGAGAGAGGAGAGAGACCATTCTAACAAGGTGCCTTAGGGCTGCCAGTCCGGCATGATGTTAGTAGCACCTGGCTGTTTTTGGCTACTATTACTGGATGTTTGGATAACTTAGCTTTGATGAGAAGAAATATGTAAATTTAATACTAAAAATATGTGTGAAATTAGGGTCCTTTCCATTATCGAGGGTGTTCCGATATTTGCTTTGCGCTCTTATTCTACAGTATTACCCTCCCCATTTACCAGGCGCTAGTTAGCATCCCAGTTCACTTTCGATTGACTTCTCAAGCCTAACAGAATGAAGATCAAAGAAAAAAAAGATCAGGCCTTAGTCGGTACTGGATTGTGAGCGGGGGGCATTTTGGCGGGTGGAAACTGGTACCCCTTAAGTCCGGTCTACAGGCCTTTCAAGGCCATATAAGACCATATATGCCTCCCCGTAACCTCGATTTCTAGCACGCTAATTAGCATCCCAAATGCTGTTCTGGTCTCAAGCTGATTGCGCTAATCTCAGGTATTTCCCAAGGAGTTGTTGGTCCCCTAAATTGTATGCCCCAACCCCCGCGATTCGTTAGGGTCAGCCGGACAGCATGCGCAACCCTCTCTGTCTCTCCCCTCTCTCTCTCCCTGGCATACCCAACTCTAGAATCCTCACCCTTGGACACGGTAATCCAAAACCGTTAATGGCCAACATATGGGGAGAGAGAGGCGGGAGAGAGAGGGAGTGAAGAGGAAGAGAGAGAGCGGGTGAGCAGAGAGACAAACATTGAGCAGGGGGTGCTAGTTCGGACACAGCCCGGACTCTATTAGGCCATCTCCTCCTCCCTCCTTCTTGCCACCCTATAGAGTGCCCTCTTTAGGGTTGAGTCTCTATCCGGGCAGCCGGGTGTGCGCAAGGATTTTGTTTCAGCGCCATAGATTTCTTTTACCAGGGCAATTGGCACAAATAATTTGGTATACACGTCTGGGGTCATCCGGGGAGGTTGGGTGGGAGCCAATAGGGACCCAGTTAGCGCGTTTTGACATGGCTAAACGCTGGAAAAAAACACACGTATGGTAAATTACGTCTAAAACCGGGATTTTCAGCACTGAAGTCTAAGGGCATAAATTACGCGCAAACGCCATCGGAGAGTTAGTTTTTCACGACACTCAAGGATCTACAAAACGACCAAAAGGACTACGCGACGGTCCAGTTTAGGCAGACCTTACCGGTTACTCTAATCTAGGCTTTTTTGCCTTCTCAACTAACGCATTGAATAAGGTTTTAAAAATAATTAGTTTGCTGTCAGGCAACTATATTTTAAGTAAGAAAGACCGACAAAACCTTAGGAAGAAACACAATTCGAAATTTTTCCCGGAAACCCAGCATTTTGTCGAAAAACGACATTTCTGTACAGGGTGTATCGAAAAAAAGTGCCCAAGTTGCTCCCCAGTTAACTCGAGAAGGAAGATCTGTTGTATAACGTGCGTTACCATGCCCAGAATGCTAATATATGTCAGGAATAGGGAAATAACTCAACTTGATTTTTCGATTTTTAAGTACGCCGTTGTACTATTGACAGGTGGATTTACGACCGAAAATTGTGCGTTCGTGAAAGGGTGGTGGGAAAATTCTGAGTTTAGCCCAAAAATCGTTGGCATTGTAAAAAGGTAATGGCCAAATCTTAAAATTTTTCAAGCTCCGGGTTTTCGTTTACAAACCAGAGCAATTCCTCTGTACCTTATTTTTACTTTTTAAATCGCAGCTCGCTTCAAATACGCTGCCCATGGCTGATCTTTTGCAGATGGTGTCTCCGAATGATAATCTTTTAGCGCAACACCAAATTTTACCTGATTCTATGGTATTTTAATATTGCGTGCTAAAACGTGCTGAAGAGGTACTGTGTTTTCGATTTTTCCGCGTTTTTCTTTTTATTGTAAGCTGCGATCTGGCGAAGAGTTTTATCATTGGTAAACACCAGTAAGGAGTCACCTATGGGCTAAATATCGCG
>CATQJA010000321.1:2500-23154 GCA_958295435.1 Mesorhabditis spiculigera
AGACCCTCTTTGCTAGGAAGCAATTAGCATACACCGGAAGTGGCGGTAGCCTATTTAAAGGAGCAGAGAGCGTAATTTTCACTTTTTTCAACGGGAGTTGGGTGGAATTATGCAAAGTGTAAGCTTTCATTCGTCCAGCACGGGGCCAGGGTTGAAAAGTCGCGAAGCGGCTTTTCAACCCTGGTGTAAAATAAAAAAGTTATAGCCAAAAACTTCCGGCTGGGGGGTAAGGTAAACCGTAGCCTAATTCCGATCTAGCCAAAATCCTGATCCTCGGCTCTCGAAGTGAAGCGGAACCTAGTTTGCATAAAGTTTCAGATTTACTCGGATTCATCCAGCGATCCCATCGAGTCAGCGGGGCGGCGAATTGGAGCTGAAGCCGCAGAGCACCACCAAACTGTGGGTGAGAGGATGGGTAATTTTGCGCTCTGAACGATGCAGCAACTTTATGCAAATTTTCGTACGATAATTTCTAAGGAAAGAGTTTACTTTACCCCCCCACAGCCGAAGGGTCTCAAAGTTGTCGGTATTTTCGCTTATTTTGTCGGGATTTTCGCAACGCCATTCGATCGAGCGTCGAAAAATATACTAAGGGTTTTAATTTGAGCCTACAATAATGTAAAATAAAAAAGTTATAGCCAAAAACTTCCGGCTGGGGGTAAAGTAAACCGTAGCCATTTCTAATTATAGTTTTTGATGCGTCCAGCACTTGCGTCGTCCGCTGTATCTCCATCTATCTCTTTCGCTCTCTCTCCTCTCTCTCTCTCTCTCTCACTCTCTCCCTCTCGCTTTTGTTTTGCTCGATTTTCGCAAATTTATTACAACTCAAAACATGTGACAACTGCCACGAGGAGCTGAAGAAATCCTGAGGCTGACAATTGATACGGGTTCGACAGATATCCGTCGATTTTGTTTCGGTGCACTGACGATGAGACGGCCCAAATTCTGTCGAACCTCCACCCAACGATCTTTCAGTCCTGTTCGCATACTGCTCGAGCAGAGGTACAGCATCTGAAACGGTCCACTATTTTGACAACAAGGAGGCAAACAGGCTATAAAGAGAGAGAGAGAGAGAGAGAGAGAGAGAGACGAGAGAGAGAGAGAGAGAGAAGAGAGAGAGAGAGAGAGAGAGAGAGAGAGAGCGAGAGCGAGACCGGGGCGACTGACAGAGGTGCTCACTTACCGGAGCTGCAGAACTGCAGAGCGGTCGTGCAAAGTAGCTGAGGTTGGCGTTAAAAATTAACGAGCCGACACTGAAACAAAAAATATTAGAAGCGCAAGGCAAAAAAAGTAAAAGAACTGTTGCTGCTTGGCCAGTAGTAATTTGATGGTAACCTACTTGATCTTCTGCCCCAACCAAAAACTGGCATAGGTAAAAATCATTTGCGTGACGAACACCGAGATCGAAGTGAAAAAGATGAAGCGCTGTCGACGGGCGAGTTGTTCTGACATCTGAAAAAAAATCGGGATATAAATCTGTATATTAGGTGCTGGGCGTACTACTGGATGACTGCTGTTTCGACCAGCCGCTTTGCGCTTACCCAAACAATCTTCAACGCACATGCAAAATATAGAAGAGCCGCTGCTATGATTGCGAATGCGAGCAGGCCAATCCTGAACGTCTAAAAAAACGATTTGGACTGCTTTTGATTGCTATTCACTAAGCGATATACGTGAGCTTGGAAATAAATCTCCATCAATATTGATTACCCTGATCGCTGACCTGAAAAGGCCATAGATATTCTTCCTGGTATCCACTGACTGGTGTAAACCAGATCCGACTGATATGCTGCGTGACATGCAGAAAAAAGGTTGTAATTCCAATTGTGATCGCAATAATGGCACCGACGATCGGGATCCAGTGATTTGTCTAAAAATCTACTTGAAGACTAGGCAAAGTCTAGGAAGGAAGGAGAGAGAGAGAGAGCGGGAGAGAGAGCGAGAGAGTAAGAGAGACATAGAGAGACAGAGAGATAGTGAGAGAGGGGGAGAGGAAGCGAGAGAGAGAGAGGGGGGAAGGGATAGATAAAGAAGCAAAAATGCGTACCTCTTCACGAATGTAAGTCGCTTCATGGTACCGTAGATACGCCATTAGCAAGTTCGTGCATACCAGCATGTCCTGTAGACCTCCTCCAGCCCCTTGCCAGATCAAATTCAGATCAACCCGAAAATCCAGGGCACACCCCGTAATGAAAGATTCTAGAAGCGACACTTTCAAGCGATATAAAACTTGGCAAAATGTGATTTAATGAATTCTGTTGAGATCAGAGATTTACAGAAAATCTCACCTCGTGCCGACATCACCAAAGTACAAGCATCAGAGATATACAACAAGCCTATACAAATCCGATAATTGAAACGTAGCCTTTTCATCGTTAGAATGAAGATTAACAGCGTTGTATAAGCAATTAATGCCAAGAAATTATATAGGCAAATGACAGTAGATGAGGTCATACTGGTGAAGGGCGGATTGCATTGGGGGTGAAGCCATGAGGTGCACTAGAAATCAATCAATTTTGGCTCGCTAAAAACCTACCATCACGCGAAGCATTTCGAAAACTGCTTCCAGGTTAGGAGGGCAATCTTCGAAATTCATACAGGCCGGCGGAAGATATACGGTATAAGGTACGGTAGCGTTCATCTGATTTTAAATTTCGGAAAATTCCAAACTATGTGAAAAATCGAGGAGAAGGCCGATGCTATCCATAGATTCATTGCGGCACGTGGCTCGGGCTTATTCAGTTAAGGCAGGGCGATAGAAAGTGTGTGCGAGTGAGTTGGAGAGGAGAGCCCGGAGAGAGAAAGACAGAGAGAAAGAGCGAAGGAGAGAGCGGGTGAGTGAGAGCGAGAGAGAGCGAGAGTGAGTGAGAATTGCCAAGTCACCTCGGGCCAAGGTGTTGTTTGGCCTTCGCACCTCAACCATTCCAGAATGGGCACGCGAGACGGAATTGGTTTTCCGGAGAACATTCTGAACCTGTCGGCCCCGTGCCAAGTGGGTATTTTCGGAGGTGCTACTTTGTTGTTGACCGAGTAGGAGCAGGTGAGCCACACGTAGGTAGTAGCGATTGGGAATACGCGAAGATTCTTTTTCATTCTGCCTCTCTCTCTCTCTCGCTCTCTCTCTAGCTCACCATCTCTCTGTCTGGCTGTCTGCCTACCTCTGTATCTTTGTATTTCTAGCTCCTTTATCTCTCTTGTCTCCCTCTCTCCCTCACTCCCGTTCTCCATTGGAACAAGCCCGGCAAGTAAAAATTAACTTTATTAAAAACACACCGCAACCCGGGGGAAAGCTACAAAGCTAGTACGAGTACATCTAAAAAAGAGTGACGAATGGTCAAGAAGAGGTGGAAAACACTACGCTACGCTACACTACCAATGACTACACACGCGAAAACAGGATTTCCAAAACTGTGCCGAAACCGGGAGGGCTGTAAGGACGAAATTGTGGAACCCAAGACAGCAACTGGGGGGCTGTAAGGGAAGGGAAGGGGAGAGGGCGAGAGAGCACGGAAGAAGGGGAGAGCACAGAGATGACGAGGGAAAATTGGTACGGTAGGGTGGGAGAGGGTACGGTAGGTCTTCGCGTTGGGCCGCCGGGTCCTCAGGCTTCAGACTCGTTGTTGCGCGCCTCGCCGAGGGCGGCCAGGACCACCTGCAGGTACACCTGAAAAAAATTATAAAAAAGTTTTTCTCCACATTTTCTCTCTCTCTCTCCCTCGCTCTCTCTCGCTCTCTCTCTCTCACCTTCTCATTCGACGTCATCCCTTCAGCCGGAATCTTCTCCAGCAGCTTGTCGGCCTCCGTGTTCTGCACCAGGGCCAGCAGCTCGCCGTGCTGGTCCTCCATCGCGTACAGGCTCACCACCTCGATCAGCCTGAAATCAGGAGCTGTACTAATCGACAAGCTTCAAAAAAGCCGGCTTGGGCTGCTCGAAGACGTCAAAATGCGCCCCTGTTACCAAAATCAATGACCCCCTACTTCTCGCGCAGCGGCTGCGGCGAGTTCGGGATCGCGTCCACAATTCCGCCGACGAGCATCGACAGCTCGGCGAGCAGCTTCGGTCGCTTGGCCTTCAGCCACATCAGCGGCGACTCGGCGAGGCAGGACTAAAGGAAAATCTGTAGAGATAGAGAGAGAGAGAGAGAGAGCGAGAGAGAGCGAGAGAGAGAGATAGAGACATTCCCATACCACGACGTCTTCAGCGTGGATGTGCAGCCATCCGGAGTAGATGAGCCCCGAGGCGAGACGGACAGAAGTTTGGCGCACAGCCGCGTCTTCGGCCTGCATACCGGCTTGCAGGCAACCGAGGAACCTGGAAGAATGACGTCGTTTCGAACGTAGCACACGGAGTCTAGCATAGTCGTGCGTATCGTAATGGCTTTTCGTGGCGTAAATTAGTGCTTGGCGCAGTGTAGTGTCATGTAACGTAGTGTCATGTAACGTAGTGTCGCGTAACGTGCGTAGCGTTCTTAGCGTACGTAGCGTAGCGTAATATACGGCTGCTTAGCGTAACCTAGCGCAGCGTAGCGTAATTTAGCCATTTCTAGCGTAATGTATCGTGTGTAGCGTTCGCCTAGCGTAGTCTTACGTAGCATAACGTAGTGTAACGTTGAGTAGCACAGCGCAAATACCGGTAAGAGTTTACTTTACCCCCCGCCCCCACACCCGAAGGGTCTCAAAGTTGTCGGTATTTTCGCTTATTTTGTCGGGATTTTCGCAACGCCATTCGATAGAGCGTCGAAAAATATACTCAGAGTTTTGATTTGAGCCTACAATAATGTAAAATAAAAAAGTTATAGCCAAAAACTTCCGGCTGGGGGGTAAAGTAAACCGTAGCCCAAATACCGCGCCGTAGCCACCGTTGCGTGGTGTAGCGCAACTTAGTGCAGCATGACCCGTACCTCTCGTTGGTGAACGTAAAGTGTGCCGGGACGGGGAAGACGAAGTACTGCAGCAGCGTCAAGGCTTCAGCACGCAGACGATCAGGGACGCCGCGCCACGGGTACGGCCCGGAGCCGCTCAGCTCGAACTGCGAGATCTGGAATTTCAGGGCGTAAGCGGTAAATCGCAGGTGTCCCACGGCCAGGGTGAAGATCTCGCGGCGGGCCGCATCGATCGTCGGCCGCTCGCCGTCCTCTTCCGGGTCGCCGCACGCCGGCAACGAGTGCAGGATCACGCAGAAGTACTTGATCAGGCACTCTAAAATCAGGAAATCGCTGATTTTTTAAATATAAAATTTCGGTAAGTCTATTCAAAAAACACCAAAAATACCGTAACAACCTACCCCTGACTTCCTGGTCCTGCTTCAGGGCGGTCAACGACTTGGGCAGCGGGCGGGACAGCTGGAGCAGGTGGCCGCCGAGGAACTCGTTCACGTCGCGCATGCGCAGCAGATCGTGGCGCTAAAAACGGAAAAAATTTTTTGGAGTAGTGAATTACGGCTTTCTAAGCATCTTCAACATCTCTGGAACCCATTTACCCCCACAAATCCCAAAAAGCAAAAAGTAAGCCCAATGCGGGGCTCGAACCCGCGACAACCAGATTAAGAGTCTGGTGCTCTACCGACTGAGCTAACCGGGCGGCGAAGGGATGGACGGCAACGGGGGATAAGAGGGGGCTGTAGAAGCCGCCGGGCTAGCTGCCCTCTGGCTATGAGATTACGACTTCCGTATCAGCTATTTTTTAGGTGCTTTCGCATTATCGGGGGGGGGGGGGGGCGCTAAATTTGTTCATATAAGTCCAAAAATGCGTAGTAACATAATAATGATTGTTTTAATTGCGAAAAACCATCTCAATAAAAATTCAGCGATAAAATTCGAAAGCTCTCAATAAAATTCGCAAGCGAAAAATTTCGAAAAATCTATATCATTGTTTTTTCTCAATTTAAGATGGAAATGAAATGCTTATGAATTAAAAATTTGAGCCTACAATAATGTAAAATAAAAAAGTTATAGCCAAAAACTTCCGGCTGGGGGGGTTAAGTAAACCGTAGCCAAAAATACAATTCAGAAACAATCGCTTTATTTTATCGGAAAAATTCAATCTCAAGAAAAAAATCATGCCCCCTCCCCCGATAGTAAAGAAGTACCTTTTGGCAACCTGGTGACCTGCTGACTTGCCACACTCCCCCCCGCTAACACTCCAGAACCGAACCAGTACCTGGATGCCCATGGGGTGTTCGCGGTTGGTGATCTGCTCGAGGAGGAGGCCCAGGAAGTTGGCGAGGTGGCAAATGTCTTCTGGGGAGAGCTCCTTCAGACGTCGGCACAACGCCACCATCAGCTTGAAGAACGATTGGCGCTTCAGCTCGACGCCCTGGTCGAGGACGACCGGCAGGTGGGAGAGGAGGCGGCGCAGGGTTTTGCTGAAAATTTGGTCATCTACCGAGTGTTCTAAACGTGAGAGCGAGAGAGAAAGAGAGAAAGTGAGAGAGATAGAGAGATAGAGAGAGAGAGAGAGAGTGAGTGAGAGAAAGATAGCCCAAACCCACGCGCAGGTGGTGAACGGCTCGGCGTCGTCCATGGCGAGCATGCCGCGCACAATGTGAGCGAACGGCTCCTCATACAACGGCAGCATCCCCACGGCGAACTCGAACAACTAGACCGACGAGTTCAAGCAGTACATGCCTCCCACCTCCATGCGATGCAGCGCGTTGTTGTTGGCGATCTCGAACTGGAGGCCGACGAGGTGGCCGAACATGTGGATCGCGTCCGGCGGGAGGAGCATCTCCTTCTCGGCGTGCACCGTCTGGCACAGCCTCAGGAAGCAGGGCAGCACGTCGCCGCGCTTCTTCTTCCGCGCCTCGCCCAGCAGGGTCAGGGCCTGAAAAAATACGGATTTGGCGAGCGATGACAAAGAGAGAGCGAGAGAGAGACAGAGACAGAGACAGAGAGAGAGAGAGAGAGAGAGAGAGAGACAGAGACAGAGAGAGAGAGAGAGAGAGAGAGAGAGAGAGAGAAAGCCAGACCCACCACCCTGACGATGCCCTCCTCGCCCTCGGCCTTCAGAATCTTGATGAAGTCCTGCTTGGTGTAGTCAGTGCGAACCTTCTACAAACACAAAAATTTACCTGTCAGCCAAATATGCATCTAAACACCCGTCAATAGTAATGAAACGTACCTTCTTGTAGACCATCGTCGAGTAGGTCGAGTAATTGGTGGTGATATGAGGGAAAAGAGATAAACGCCGTTTTTAAGGCAGAAATCTATGTAAATCAGTGTCTTCCGGCACTTCCGGTTGTGTAAATCGCGTTTTTCGAGGTACCACTTGCTTTGCATGTCGGGATTTCCGCTGTCGGTATTCATGCTGTCGGGATTTTTGCAACATGTATTTTGGTTATGGGGTTTTGGCTGTCGGCGTTTTCTGTGTCGTGATACTCCACCTGTCGGGAATTTTGCTGTCGGCATTTTGATGACCCAGACTCTGGATGTCGGCATTATGGCTATCGGGATTTTTGGCTTCCCGGGCTTGACTGTCGGGATTTCGGCTGTTGCTATTCTGGCTTTCGAAATTCTCGCTATCGTCATTTTCGATGTCGGCATTTTGCCCCCCCCCCCGGAATTTGGCCTACCGGGGGCTTTGGCTGTCACGATTTTGATTGTCGGTATTTTTGGCTGTCCGATTATGGCTGTCGGTACCCGGGCATTTTCCGGCCTCTATTTTTGTCCCACCCCCAACAAGTTCCCAAGCCAATTCCGGCCTAAATGAATCGCCTCGCAAAGCTCAAAAACAAAAAAGCTCGCCGAACCAAGTCAACAACCTATTTGCCGACCCGCTGATCCACTAAAAACCTCATTTTTCCACCCAATTCCAGCGTGAATTGGCCGCAGGAAAATAGCATTCTGCGCGTGCGGAGGCGTCTAGTGTACTAGCAACTTTGCACGGGATTGGGAGCGTCTCGTACTTAGTGGACTTGATAGATAGATTGTTTTTGGGGTTGGAGGTTATTAGGTCGCCGATAATCAGTTTTGGGTCATTAGGTCGTTTTATCAAAACACATGGGTTACGGTAGAAGTTCTTAGCTTGTCTCTCTCTCCTTCTCTCTCGCTCTCTCGCTCTCTCACGCTCACGCTCTCTTCACTCTCCTCTCTTTCTCGCCTCCCTTTGTATCTCTCTCTCGCTCTCTCGCTCTCTCTCTGTCTCTCTCTCACTCTCGTCGTCTGTCACTTTCCCTCTCTCGCTGTTTTGTTTCTTTCAATCTCGTGCTCACTTTTCGCAACAGCTTTATTAAATACTCGCTCTCCCAACCATCTGGCTCAAAGTGATAGTTGGGGCAGTAGATCTTCTTCTTCTCGGGAGTGACATCAAGTTCTGGAGGTTCATCTTCACCTCCACCAGCTGATCCTTGAAACTCGAGCGCAAGCTGCTCGAGCAGAGATACAGCATCTGAAAGTTGCAATTTAGCTTGAGAGAGAGAGATAGAGAGATAGAGAGCGAGTGAGGGAGAGAGCGAGTGAGGGAGAGAGCGAGTGACAGCGAGAGAGAGAGATAGCGAGAGAAAGAGAGAGAGAGAAAGCTAAAGCTAGCTTTAACTCACCGGTGCTACAGAGCAGCAAATCGGCTTCGCAAAAAAGCTCAAGTTGGCGTTGAACCGATCGTCGCCAATCCTAAAAAATTCAACAGTCATTAAAATTCAGATTTGCGTACCCAATCTTGCTGCCAAGCCAAAAGCTCGCGTAGCTGAAGATGACCTGCGTAACGAAGACGGCAAATGACGTAAAGAGGATATAACGTTGACGCTTTGTACAGAGCGAAGACATCTAAAAATTGAAGAACTACAAATGTTCGTTTAAAAAGATTGTTTAAAAAAAATTAATTTGGAATTGGCCTGATCAAGTCTAGTTTCTTGCCTGTGCCACTTTTATCGCACACGCCAGGTATAGAAGTGCTGTAGTAAGAATGCAGGAGCCGAGGAAGATGAAGCGAACGTGCTGAAAAGAACGTTTGAACTTCCGTCTGTATCTCTCTCCCGCTATTTCCCTTCCGCTATTTCTCTCCCGCTCACTCTCTCTATATCCCTCTCTCTCTTTCTCTCTCTCTCTCTCTCGCTCTCTTTCTCTCTCTATCTCTCTGCCCCTTACCTGCAGCGGCCATAAATTAGCATCATGGTAAATCGGATCGTACCAAACTGTACTCAACTTTTTCGTGATATGCAGGATAAAAGTCGTAATGCCGATTAGCACCGTGATGACAGCGCCCACGCTCGGGATCCAGGGGGTTGTCTAAAAGATTTTAACTGCTTTTAAGGCAAGCTTGCATACTTAAAAATGCTGAAACGGTAACGAATTTGATGAGTTTTGGCAACAGTAATTTTTTAAAAAACTAGCAAAAAACCTAGGTTTTAAAAAATTGAAGCTCTAACTGATGTAAAAGCCTCTACCTCTTGATGCAAATGTCGAATCTCATACAGCCGTAAGTAGGCCATAAGAACATTAGTGCTAACCAGCATATCCTGAAGTGCTCCCCCGGCTCCTTGGTAGATCAGGTTTAAATCGACTCTATAGTCGATGGCACATCCGATTATTGGCTCTAAACACATAATGGTATACCGTAATCTGCTACGCTGCTAATTATTACGTCAGTTTTATAAATTTTACGGCTCATTTAATTGTTAAACTGACCTCTAGCCGTCATTATCAGTGTGCATGAGTCCGATAGATACAGTAACCCGACGCAGATGCGGAAATTAAAGTTCAGCCGCTTCATGGTCACCATCAGGATTAATAACGTTGTATAGATAATTAAGACGATGGCATTATAGCAGAAAATGACATCCGAAGCGGCTGTTGGCGTGAATATTGACTCGCATTGTGGGGTTAGCCAGGAGGTGGCCTCGAAAATTACTTGATTTGAGGTTTTAAATAGTTTAATTCTATCCGGATCCCTAAAGGCTTTCTGCTCGCATGCCCAAACTAATAATTTAGAGAATTTCTGCTCGCTTGCTGCTGAGAATTCTGAGAATTTGCAATTCAAAAAGAACGCGTAGGCTTTTGCTATGACCATTTATCGGAATCCTCAAAAATCTCTGCTAGTTCCACTCAATTTCTGTGTTCTAAACAAACGCTTCTAGTCTCACCCTATATTCCTCAAAGTTCTCTTCTAGCTAACCCTACCATCACTTCCCAAGAGATCTCTGCTAGCTTACCTTCCAATTTCTATGACCTAACGATAACTGCTAGTTGCCTAAATTCCTCAAAGATATCTGGTAGATCGCCTTACCTGGCTTCATTAAGTGCTTTTGTTAGCCCACACTCAATTCTCTATGATCAAGCGATCGCAGCTATGAAACCCTAGATTCCTCAAAGATCTCTGCTAGGTTGCCCTATCCTAAGTTCCACAATGATCTTTGCTAGTCTGCCTGAGCTAGCAAAACCTATAGTCTCAAAAACCCACCATAACTTCCAGGAACTCTCCAAGTGTATTCCAACCCGGTGGACAATCTTCGAATTGGAAGCAGGCAGGCGGGTAGTGGACGACCAACGGTTTCGAGGTGGTGAATTCAAGCATATTGTTCCTTAATATATTTTTATTATAAACAGTAAAACTGAAAAAATAAATCAGAAAAAATTATTAGAAGAAGAACACTGCCCCTGCCGCCAAAACAATGTTCTTATTTTAAGATTTTCCCCGACCCCCATTCTGTTTTGATCTAATCGCATAGCGCGCGGGTGGTTGTAACGGCATTACCATTAATGTGGGCACGAGAATGGAACGGCCGGGTTGGACCGTAAAACAATAAAAACAGCAATTAGCGCCCGGGTTTTCGGGTCCTGGAACGTTGCCAAGATGCTGCAGGCGGCCAAAGACCATCAATTCCGTTGCGCACCCAATTCCGAATGTTTTTAGATGTTTAGAATGCTATTTTCGAGCCTCAATACGCACAATTCGCATCAACTGTAACAACAGCAAATCAGAAAACGCTCAAAGGTCGAAAAAGCTGGCGCTGAACCTTGCCACAGTCGTTCTGGAGGTCGGCCAGAACCCATTCCGTTGCGCGCCAAATTCCACATGTTTTTAGGTGTTTAGTTCGCTATTTTTGGGGTCCCACCACGTACAAATTCGACGTAAGAACAATGCGTTTTCGCGTCAAGACTGCCTAGACGTTGTTGAGCTTGGTTTTTTGGGTTCGGAATTGGACCGTGAGAATAGAAATCCGTGTACCTCATCGTGTGAAAGGCCAGACAGACAAAACAACAACAATACAACAACCGAGCGTGTCGACTTTGTCTTGGTTTTCAGATAAAAGTTTTAAGTTTTTTTAGGTTTAGCAATTTAGGTGAGAATTTACAATCTGTCCCCCCCCATGTCCTATCCCATAGTCTACCGTACTCCCCTAACCTTTTTACACGCACGTTCAGGGAGGGGCCGTATACTCTGTCCAACGTATACACCCTCTGGACCTAGGGACGGCGCGCACGGCCTGCCCGTGGAGTGGGAGGCAATTCCCCTCCTATCCGGGGTGAAGCGCCCCTCGGCCTCTCGCCAGGTTGCACCCGTGGCTAACTGGTATGCGACCGTGCCTCCCGATCGGGAGGCCCGGGTTCGACCGCCGGCCGCGGCAAAAGTCTTTGCTTTCTTGCCCAAAATCGTCCCTGAACGTTCCCTTTAAATTTACCTCAAACCCCGATTTCGTACGCTACACGACTGTCGAATTTTACAGATTTATGACTGTTATGGTTCCGATACCATTACCTTCTTGTGTACTTAAATTTCAGTTATCTTTATTACTTTTTCTTGACTTCCTCCTCATATACTAGCCCTTCCCGTCTGACTGGTCATCGAGAGAGATTGGCGCTTGTTTGCAGTAGAAGACGTCTTGCTGACCATGCTCTGGATATTCGTCCTCACTTCCGTCAACTGCACTTTTAACTTGGCGCGTAGACTGTTCGAGCACAGGTACAGCATCTGAACCAGGAAATATTTACCGTAAAAAAATCCCTAATTAGGACTGAAAATTAGACCACGACGTAGTTGAGAGAGAGCGAGAAAAAGAGAGAGAGGGAGAGAGAGAGAGAGAGAGAGAGAGAGAGGCGCCTACCGGAGCTATCGAGCAGCAAATCGGCTTGGCAAAGTGGCTGAGGTAAGCGTTGAAGTAGTCGTCACCAAGGCTAAAGATTGTAAGTACGATTTTCCCTATTTCCGCTTACTTTATTTTGCTTCCTAGCCAAAAACTGGCGTAAAGGAAAATGACTTGGGTGGCGAATACGGTAAAAGATGTAAAAAGGATCAGGCGATGTCCTCGTGTAGATGAGGTTGACATCTGAAAGCTCAGGAGAATTTTCTCTCTCTGTTTCTATCTCTCATTCTCGCTCTCTCTCTCTCTCTCTCTCGCTCTCTCTCCCTCTCTTGCTCTCTCTCTCTCTCTCTCTCTCTCTCTCTCTCTCTCGTCAAACCTACCCTAGCCACTTTTATAGCACATCCCAAGTACAGTAGCGCAGTCACAAGGACGGCCAGGCCAAGTAATAGGAACCGCACGTACTAAAAAGCGGTAAATACTTAACAATGCATGGAGTTACCAAGTATCTAAACCGAAAAACCTGAATTCCTGATTGAAAATACCTGCATGGGCCAAATATTGGCGTCTCCATAGGCGGGGTGGAACCAGACGTCGGCTAACAGGTGGGTTTGGTGTAAAACAAAGGTTGAGATTCCGATCAGGATCGTGATAAAGGCTCCGATGACAGGTATCTTGTTGCTGACCTGGAAAAGAAGATTATAATGTTAAGCCGGCTGTGAAAACGCTCAGGTCGAGATCTCCTCCATTAGTGCCTTCCTGATCCCCTTAAGTATCGCGCCGTGAAATTTATAGATATCTTTAGTGATATTTTAGCGTGTTGCATCACACGGCGCGGTTCAATTGGCTGGAGAACCGTCACGGCGTCTATTTTTGCTACTCACCTCCCTATGCAAATTCGTTATTTCGTTTAGCCTCAGGCACGCCATGAGAACATTTGTGCTGACGAGCATATCTTGAAGACCGCCACTTATCGCTTGATAAGTGATATGCAAATCGACTCGATAATTCATCGCACAGCCAAGCTCCGGTTCTAAAAGGTGTTTTAACAAAAGTTATTATTTAATTCGAACATTTAATACCTGTAATGAACAAACTTTGATCGAGCGAGAGAGAGAGAGAGAGAGAGAGAGAGAGACTGGGAGAGAGAGTGGGAAAGGGAGAGGGATAGAAAGAGAGAGGCAGAGAGGGAGCGAGAGTGAGGTAGAAAGTGAGCGAGAGCGAGAGAGAGAGAGGGAGAGAAAGAGAGAGGGAGAGAGAGAGAGAGTGAGGTAGAAAGTGAGCGAGAGCGAAAGAGATTGAGGTAGAAAGTGAGCGTGAGGGGGAGATAGCTATAGAGATAGAGAGAGAGATAGAGAGAGAGAGAGAGAGAGAGAGGAGAGATGAGAAAGAGAGTGAGAGAGCGAGAGAGAGAGCGAGAGAGAGAACGTGTCTAATTTGCGAAATTCTCACCACGTGCCGTGAGAACCAAGGTGCACGAGTCGGAAAGATACAAAAGCCCGACGCAAATTCGAAAATTGCGCGTTAATCTCTTCTGCGAGAGGATAAAGATCAATAATGCAGTATAAATCGCCAGGGTCAGGATATTAAAGCAAAAAATGATATCTGAAGAGGTAGTGGTGGCGAACCAGGACTGACAAATCCTTGGGTTGATCCAGGTTGTGGCCTGAAAAAAGCAAAAACCTGTTGATTTTATGGTATTTTTAAGATGAGATTGTTGATGCATAAATGTGTAAAATACGTCTATTGTAATGTATAATATCATAGCATCTATCTGGTGTTATTAAACAAATTAAAACATGAAAAATATAAAAATTCGCGTTGCACTTTTTCGGTGTACTTTAAGCTTCTAAAAATTTCTAATTTAAATGCGGTAGGTATCGCGAAAATGCCACAATTTTGCAATGCACCTACTAGCTTACCTAACAAGGGAACCACCTAAGGTCAAGGTGGCGTTTCGTTATCGGACCCAGCCTATTTTGTGTAGAATTTTTTGCTGATTCCGAACCAGCTTTCAATTTTTGCTAAATAGCCCAATTTAAAAAGTTATAGCGATTTTAAGGTCATATCTGTGCCCGCGGGAAGTCATCTGTCACGATGCCCAACTTTTTTATTTTAATAGGGTAGTCGATTTTTAATAGCCTATCTTGTAGAGAATTTTTTTCTGATTTGATTGGTATATTTCATTAGTGCGCTACGACCTATCGACGATCACTTACGGGGGTGTGAAATAGGCAATTTTTCACCATTTCCCATACAAAAAACGGAGTCCATACCAAGTATCGTCGATTTTTTAAATTTTCAACAATTTTGAGTTAAATAGTTAATTCGATAGAGAAAATTTTTCTGAATACGATGGCGATATTCTTTTTTGAGGAATCAGACGGGAAAGGCAAGATAAATGACTTTGAAGTGCGAAAATTTGGGAAAAAATGGAACTTTGAAACGCTATAACTTTTTTAAATTGGGCTATTTAGCAAAAAATAAAAGCGGATTCGAAATCAGCAAAAAATTCTGCACAAAATAAGCTGGGTCCCATAACGAAACGCCACCTTGACCTTAGGTGGTTCCCTTGTAAGTAAAATTTCCTTAATTTTCAATTTTTCCGACTTACAACAACTTCCAGGAGCTCGACAACCGTATAAAGATTCGGAGGACAATCGGCAAAATCGAAGCAGGCTGGTGGGAAATATACCACTATCGGATATTCCGTTGTAAACTGCATAAATACGTCCAAGTCAAATTTAGATGTAGAAATCGAGGGCTTTTCTGAAGCTGTTCTGCCCACAACCAGCAATCGCATTATCCGAGAACGTGGGCCCCCGAGCCTTAATGTGTTGATAGGCGTGGTAAAAACAATCAAGGAAACCCACATCAGGATTTGGGGAAAACGTCAAGTTTAACTTATCGGTGTTCTAGTAAATTTTTGCAGGATGAAGTTCAGGGAAAATTTACGTTTTCAGCTTTCGTTTCTCTCTCTCTCTCTCTCTCTCTCTCTCTCTCGCTCTCTCTCTCTCTCGCTGTCTCTATCTCACTCCCCTCTCTCTAACTCTTTCTCTTTCACTCTCTTTCTCACACTTTCTCTCTCTAGCTCTCTCGCTCTCTCTATCTCTCGCTCTGGCTCTCTCCCTCTCTCTCTCTCTCTCTCTCTCTCTCTCTCTTTCTCGCTCACTCTCTTTATCTTAATTTTATTTGCAGTTTAGAGCAAGCCGTTATTTGAAAAATTCTTTATTTTTGAGACCAAAAATCCATATGTAAAATAAATTACAGAGCACATTACTTGAGCGTAAAAATTCATTTAAGGTATCCAAAAACTCTCATTTATTGCTTGTTGCCGCGGATGTAGAGGATTCCCTGCGATAGATGGGACTTGATCGACCCGGCATCAACGCCGGCTGGGAGGTGATAGCAGCTAAAAGTAACTTTATAAGGTAGGCTAATTTAATTTTTAGAGTTAGGCAGCAAAGCTATGCATTTTTAAGGTGCCGAGAAGTCAAAAGAAATTAAGATAACAGTAATACAGGAAATACCAACCGGCTGATCTTCCTGGTGATGGAGCCGAATTTGTCAGTGCGCTGCTCGTGCTCAAAGTCGATTTCCAGCCGATCTCCGATCACTTTCACCTGGAAAAACTAGCGTAAATAACGAGAGACATTGTTTTTACGAATTTATGAAACAGATTTATATGCTCAAGAGCTAATTGCGAATGTTAAGCCAAGGTTCGAACCACTTACCGTAATCTCCTTCTCGGTGAAGTACTTGGCGTCGAGGCCGACTTCGAAGCCGGTGCCATCATCGTGGACCTAAAAAGGAAAAATTAGGCCATGAAAAAAATTTGGTCCTTGTTGTAAAGCGAGAGAAACCCACTCGAATGACTCCATCACCGCCATGGAGAGGCCAGTCCCAGAACTTGGCCTGGTGCTCATTGCCGTCGTGGTCAACTTCGATTTGCGACATCTGAGATATTGGTTTATTAAATCCAGAAACATCGCAACGCAAAAAGGCAGAGAGAGAGAGGGAGAGGGAGAGAAAGCAACATAGCGAGAGAGAGAGAGAGAGAGAGTGCGTGAGATTGAGAGAGAGCAATAAATGCAGTGTTCAGAAGCTAATGACTAGTATCCATCACCTAAGGTCTTACAAAGGTCCACTGAAGCCAGAACTTTTACGATGGCAACTATAGTAATTCTGTATAATACTTCCAAGGCCAGAAGGCGCTATAAAGAGCGGTTCCTATTTAAATTTAATATTTTAAGGAAATTTTAAAGGTCAGGCTAAAAAAATTGGTGGAGTACGGTATCTATTCGAGGAAGCCAAATCAATTCCAAGAGGTCTAAACGCGGAAGCAAAGTTTAAAGTGGTCAGCGAGCCGGAGAGGCCAATGATGCAGATTTCTCGAGGTCCTGGTCGAGCGGCTTTTATAGGGCCTGGCTTGGGGGGATGGGCGCGGGCGGCGTCAACAGCTGGTGATCCTCTCGGGGTGGAGACCGAGTCTCAGATGTGCCCTCAGGGGGAACTGAGCCTCAGAGCACGACCACCAAGCTGTGTACTAAGGAAGGATTGTGCACGTATTTTGACCTGCGAGGCGCCACTCCGAGGGCTCCATCGGCTCGAAATGTTTCTGGAAATGAGGGGATGGGTCTGGAAAGAAGGGGGGGGGGGAGTCAAGAAGTGGATTTATTTATGGTTCTACAGGGATAGCGTAGCATAGAGATAGAGATAGAGATAGAGAGTTGCATAGAAAGAGAGAGAAGGAGAGAGAGAGTGATCGAGACAGAGAGAGAGAGAAAGAGAGAGAGAGAGAGACAGGGAGAGAGAGAGAGACAGAGAGACAGAGGCAGAGGCAGTGGGTGATAGAGCGAGGGAGAGGGACTGAGAGCGAGAGTGAGAGAGTGAGGGAGCGAGAGGAGAAAGAGAGTGAGAGAAAGAGAGAGAGTGAGAGAGAGGCAAGCGAGACGAGTATCATAGAGAGTGAGAGAGGGAGGGATGTAGAAGGCGAAATTCGCATCCATGAGAACGAATGCGATAATTTTGAATCCGGTCGTCACTCATATTGGCGTTTGCCGGATCTTTTGATTTGCTAATGCTGAAACTCTTGTCACTCTCCCTTTAAAGAGACAAAATTTTGTTGATTTTGAAGCTTTTTTGGAGCTTTTTGCTTAAAATTTCAAGTTATCCTTCCCCCCTTCATCCCTTCCGGTTAACGCACGGCTCTCCGCTTCGATCTTTTGGCCCTCAAGCCCCCGGACAACAACAAAACTTTACGTCAGCTTTGTCGCCTCGAGCCTGTTTCTCTCTGTTCTCTCTGTTCTCCCCTCGCCGTTCTAAACTGCACCCGGTAAACAAGGGAGACAACATGGCGCTCGCCGGTGGCAGCTTGTTGTTGATCGCACAGCAAAAGTGTTTCAGGGCCAAGCCGCAAACAACATCTGGCTGGAGGGGTTCGAGGGTTCGAGAGGGGCAAGGTTTTGGCTTGAATTCAGGCTTTGCGGCATCGACGCACCCTTCAGTCTTAGCATAGGCTTCGACGGGTTCAATGGCTCCAAAATAACTTCTGATAATTCTAGCCAGATACCTTAGCGAAAGCCATAGCAATTCAACGATTCGAGGTACCAGTAGTATTCTAAGGACTTGAAAACGTTATATATAGCTTTTTATTGGTGCAACTACCTATATTTTGTTGTTTTCATCAGTTTCCCGCGGTGATGCTCTGTACTCGCCGATGTACACGAGGAGAGATTGTGCAAGGATCTCCCATTCCAAGGGCTCGTTGCTGATATTCGCGCCATTTTCAGAAATTCTCCGGACCTTGCCGGGAGTCGAAAGCGATAGAGAGAGGGGAGAGATGCGTGGAATGTGTTGATTTGTGCAGGAAATTCCCTGGTGTGTGGTTGATTCGTCTTGGTCAGAACCAGGGTTGGTCACGAAAGGACCCGGACCCCAATTTTGACCCGGGGTCTTGACCCGGACCCGGACCCCCGAAATGGGGGTCCGGGTCCGGGTCGGGGTCCGGGTCCGGATCTTTTGAGAGTGAGCCGGGCCCCCCAGTTTATTCTGCACCGGAAATACAAGACTGGCTCGAAATGCAAATTTTTCTATGCTATACTTGAAAAATACTCCCTTTACGATGGTTAAATGATCATCGAGGGTCGAATGGTGTCTAGCCCGATCAATTTACTATCGAAAACTGAATCGTAGCACGCATTAAAGCGTTAATAACTGAATATGATGTATTGATCTTCAGCAAAACTTATAAATACCTCCAAACTTCAATATAGTATTTGAATAATTTACATTTTGCATTTACTTCCGAAGAATCGCTCGGGGGTCCGGGTCATTTTCAAAAGACCCGGACCCGGACAGACCGGACCCGGACCCCCATTTCGGGGTCGGGTCCGATCAGATCAGATCGGGTCAGGTCTGACCCGGGTCCCGAAATGGCCATCCCTGGTCAGAACTAGAAAGCGAGAGGGAGAGTGAGACCGCGAGAACGAGTGAGAGAGAGCAAGAGAGAAAGAGAGAGGGAGGGCGAGAGATAGAGAGAGAGACAGAGGGAGAAGAGAGAGAGAGAGGAGAGGAGGCGAGAGCGGAGAGAACGAGCACGAAAGGCCTGGACCCTGGCGCGACATTACCTGACCTTCGCGGCGCCTGATCAAATTATCAAAGCCAAACAAAGCTGTCTGCAGTTCCTGTCGCTGCCCCTTTAACCGATTACGACATGTAAATCAAAAAGTTCAAAGCTTTTCCGCCTCTAGCTATCTATCATTATCTCTCACTCTCTTTCTCTCCCTTTCGATCTCTTTCTCTCTCTCTCTCTCTCTCTCTCTCGTCTCAGCAATATTTCTGCTTTCTGTCCACCAGCCGCCGAGCACTTTTTCACCCAGCTACGTGCTAAATTGGAGGGCCCGATTTTGGGTCGGCAACATTCGAAAAAACTGGGGTGCAGACCGTTGTTATTGCTGTCCATCTGACAGGCCAAAAATGTCTCTAATCTGTGTTGGAATGACCTGCCGGCCGTCCCGTACCTTCGAACGCTAGCGCCACCCGCACTTGGCCAGCTGATAAGATTTTTCCTTCTATATTTTCTAGCCCGATAAGGGCACATAATTTTCCCCGCCATGAATCACAGCCAGTTTTTCATCAGCTTTTTTCGTGTGATCGGAAAAGGGGGAGCTATTCAGGAGCGAAGGTCGCTTCAGGGGTCCAAGGCCTGATTTTTGGAGCTATTTCGGCTCGTTTATGAAAGGCAAGTGGAGCCGGGCCAAGGGCTAAAAAGGTGTGTCTATTAGGCACTTTTCGAATTTTTTACGATGTGGCACAGCTTGTCCGATCGAGTTTGTAGTTCTGGACAAATCCCAAACTCCTTGCCGAACCACAAATGCCCTAAAAGGTTTTTAAAGTGCAGGTTCAAAGCGTGTTGAGCGTGGACAAAAAATATGAAAAGCTCTGCACTATCAAAACCGACAATAAAATGAAATAAGACTTTGAAAAGACGCTGAAAAGACAACTATTTTTTTAGATTTCCTTTACCTTTCACACAGAGTTTTAGTTAAACGAAAAAAACGTGAAAAGGGCTTGTCCATTTTTATTAAAATTTTTATTATCGCCAGTTCTCGTAATTTAAAATTGCTCCCGTTCGAGTTAAACTTCCTAAAGGTCCGCTTTTACAGATAGTGTTTTAAAGCATGTGGGCAGTGAAGACTTTTTATAATTTCATAATTCGGAGTTGCTACGCGCGACTCGAATGTTTGGGATTTTTTGAACCATCTATCTTTATCCATCATCCATCCATAATGCCTCTTAATTCTACTAGCTCACCGATCAGAATTTCCACAGTTCAAGAGCTCAAAATTTCACTCTAGGCATCTTCTTGATCTCTTATCACTTTTTCACCCCCTTCTGGGGGCCAAGTGATCTCCGAATTCGCCCGAATTAGCCCTCTACTCGCTCTCCGGTATCTGTGCTCGAAATTGGCCAAAAAAATGGGCAGACGCCGGCCATCCAGCCGACCAGAAACAGACCATTCCCACGGAAACTCGGCGATCTTTGTTTCGAAATAATTACTTTACCTCGCCCGTTGCTCACCGTAATTAGTAGCCACCTGGAACTTTTGCATCAAAGTTCGAGTTTCATTTATGAAAGAATTTCTTAACGTCATTTTTTAAGGGCTTAAAGGCACCTGGACAGCAGGAAATGCCCAGTTTCTAATTGTGCTTAAGTTTGCGGTGCTATCTATCATAGCCGGAAATCGCGAGAATATCTTACCCATAGTTCCTTGAATTCCCTCAGACCATTAGAGCGACCGGAAAAAGCTTTAAACTTTCAATTATTTTTTCCTGTTTGTTTTCTCTGAAAATTTTATATTTCAATACCGTGATAATTCTGCAGTTTTTAGTATGATTGCCCTTCTATTATTCGTATTTACCGTTGGCTTCATCTTTCGGGAAATGTATTGGAAACGGCGGAAATTGCCGCCCGGCCCGATGCCGCTGCCCTTTATTGGAAATATGCATACGGTATTCAAACACGAGCCGGGGTACGATGCCTATATTAGTTGGAGGAAGCAGTATAGGGCCGGTTTATACATATTAGTTAGGTATGTTAGGGTAGAGACTGACAGTGGTAAGAGGGAGGCGTGTATATG
>CATQJA010000322.1:0-37068 GCA_958295435.1 Mesorhabditis spiculigera
CAGGAACTGCCAAATTGTAAAAAATGTAAAAGCGTTAAAACCACAACGCCAGAAAAAACAACAGAATGAAAAGGGTAGAAGGTAGACAACTCATAGCATCCAAATTCTTTTTTGACATTTTCCCACACCCAATTTGGGGTAAACCAAGCCAATAAGGGTGAGTCGAAGGGTCCGGCGACAAGCTGTCAACCCGCGAAATGGCGGGGCCGAGACGAGAAGCCCAGTCCCGTCGAAAAGCCGGCCCAAAAAGGGTTAAAAACGGCTTGCGTGGGAAATGAATGGATGCGCGTGTGTTGTGGGGAATATCTCGTGGTGGATGGGTGGCCCTCGTGGCCAGCGAAGGGCCCAAACCTGGTAATTTGGTTATCGCCTCGCGGCCCTTCTTTCGTGCCTCATTCCCCTTCTCCGGCACACCCAACAAAACAGACCCATTTTCCGGCCGAGTGGCGCGGTTCGGAGGCGGATGCGGTGGCTGCCCAATTTGTAATTTCATTAACGCGTTGAGAGGGATGGGCCTTGAGGACCTGAGGAATAAGGGAAGAACGCTTGGAAAGATAAAGAAAGGCCAAATTTCGGGGGGCTTGGGGCTTTAAAGGGATGGTGCCAGAAAGAAAACGTGGTTCAGATGCACGTGGGCCAGGAAGAGCTGGTTGCTATAGAAGGATAATTTTTCCCAAGGTTATTTATTGGGAAAATGAAGAGGCATAGATCAAAGCTATTAGAGACTTAAAGGGATGGTGACACCAAGCAGTTTTTGGCAGTGCCTTGAGCTTTACGACGAATCTGAGTTCGGCCCTGAGAAGCCAGTGGGCATAGCCAAAGTCTTTTGGGTTTTCTGAAGACTGTAATATGGATAATACGGAAAATATATCAATATGACTTTGGAAAATATAAACTTCATTTTTTAGTTTTAAAGGGATGGTGTTACCAAGCATTTTATGCTGGGCCAGTTAAAGGTACACTAAAGTCTCTTTGGTTTGGTTACCGGCCGGTAACCGTCCGCTGGATAGCAAACAGGGTTACGGTAGGCGCTCGCCGCGGAACAAAACCGAACCCTGACTGCCAGCTTGGGGCAGCGCCTTGGACCACTAGGCCAAGGGAGAGACGGGAAAGGGGGCCGAGAGGCGATAAGAAGGGGCTGGGTCGCCCGCGGCAGAAAGCCCAAATTTCCTACCGCAACCGAACTTTTTGAACGAGATTTTAGTGTACCTTTAAGCGAGGATGTGAAAAGCCTGTAGCTTTCGAAAAAATGTCATCGTGGAGCGGTTAGAAACAGAATATCGAGAATCACATGGCGTTCTACGAGGGGCGGCCTTTTAAAGGGGTGGTGTTGACAAAAAGAATGTGGGCCAGAACCATTGTCAGCTCACCGTCGATGAAAACACAAAATGCTATTTTTTTAATTGATGGTGCCACTTGATTTTGACCCGCTGATCTCTAACCTCCCAACAAAACATACCAGCAGAACTACGGTCAATACAAAAGGAGGTTCGCTCTAAGAACGCCTGTAAAGTTAATGAAAAATTTTCAAAACCATAAAAATCGCCATTGATCGCCACATCAACGTCAAACAATTAAAAAAAGGAAACTGAATGGCTATTTTTAGTCCAGGTATCAAATTTCCGGTCATCAACCGTGACAAATTCGTCCCGATTTTCTAAACAAACCCCCCTGAAACAACGATGGTCTGTGGAAAAGAATGTCTGGCTGTTCGCCTCAAAAAAACACGAATTCCCCCTGGCCGGCCGGCATTCTATGGATGCCAAATTAAAATTCTGGGCGCGCGGAATGGGGGTGGGGTGGGTGGATGGCTGCTGCTGACCCTGCAGACCGAGTGGACAAATGAATTCGGAATTAGGAACAGTGGAATTAACGGCAAGAGGATGGATGGATGAGGGTGTAAATGGCAAATTTTTGGGGATAAATGGCTGGCGGAATTGAGGAGGGGAAATGACATGCTTCGATGCGAAGAGCACAACCGAGAACATTTTTCAAACTGCTTAAAATACCGAATCCCGAGATTTTCTCGCTCCGTGTTTTCAGAACCGCGAAAATTGGCGTGTACAGACAGCCAATTGTTCTGGTAACCGGGGCACGAGTTGAAGCTATGACTATTAGATGCTTAAAAATAAGCGCCTAAGGCTTTTTGCCTTGCCGGGATTACTAACGGCTACGGACAGTAATTTAGAAACGGACAGCGGCACGCGAACAACATCGGAAACCAAACTCTTGACATTAAATGGCTGATAAATATCTAGAAACCGCTACTTGAATTTTGGGAAAAATCAAAAGTTCTTAAGATAATTAGGAAAAATTTCGGTACATTTTAAGTCATTGAAAACTTTAAAGACAGAAACAAGGCACCGCCGCTGCCGCGACACGCGACGCAGGAATGAACTTTTCAGCAAACTCTTCAAATAAATCTCCTTTCGACAATAAAAAACTTAGAGCTACATTGCGCCACTTTCTGGCAGTACGCTTTTACGTAATGCCCTACGCAGTATCCGCATTGGTTAATGAACGGAAAATGTTTCCAAAACATCGCAAAATCTAGAGCCCTATAAAAAACCTCGGCTATTTTCGGTGTTGTGCTGATAGTGGTCGTTTGGAAAGGGGGGAATCAAGTGTCCGTCTCGACCCAGTGCTTTGGTTTGGCCCCAACCAAACCGGTCTTTCTTCCCATGGGCCCCGGGCCTTGTGGCCAAAGACCCCCGAAGGGGACAGCTGTGCAAGCGCCCAGCGGGGAGCAGGTCGGCTGGACACGGTGGTTTTGTTCGCTTTTCACAGGCCCAGTTAATCTGTTCTGGTGTCCCTAAAAAGTGCCCTTTCCCACTAGAGCCCCCAATTTATCGCGTTACCGCAACACAAACCAAAGAATGGAAGGGTGTTCTTCTGCTGCTCCTCCTCCTCCTCTCCCCCTCTGGCTAATCACTTTCCGGTCGCGGGCAAAGCCACACAGCTGACGCGCCAATTTGGCAACATCCTGAGGAGAAGAAGGGGTGGTTGTTGGGCAAATATTATTTTTAGGGGGTGAGGGAGAAGACCTGCCCTCTGATAAAGTTGAGGAGGGGTAAGGTGAAAAACGGGGAGCCCAACCCGTAACCAAAAAAAGATGTTTTTTGGCTAAATGGTTAGCTGTAGCGTGGTAATTAGATAACGTAATGTATCCATCGCTGGATCTGTCTGACGCGTTCAATATTTATATTTAAAAGTGTGGTAAAAACTTCGAAAATGTACTGTTTTCTTCGTGGCACCATCCCTTTATTTTTGACCGAACGCACGCGACGACTTTCGCATAAGCCTTTCACCCCGAAAACCGCGAGCTCTGACCGCTCCATCACCAAAAACCACCCACACCAAACCTAGTTACGCCTAGTAGGTGGAATTACTGAATTGCGCGTACCGGATGGTGGCCTTGAGGCGCATCCGCACCACCCAATTTTCCGTGGGGGCTTTTAGCGATTATTCGCAACCTCTGAAAAAAGAGGCGCCAGACCCCCGATGGTACCCTAAGTGGTCTTCTCTATCCTATTCTCGAGCTGCTACCCCTCGATTATTGCCGCATTTTCAAGGGGTTTAGCCTTGGGTATAAGAGGGGGTTGACGAATTTTGGAATTGAATTTTACGAAGGGGTCAAACTTCAAGAAATAGGAAAAGGTAGAGAGAGAAAAAGTCAGAGAGAGATCGAGAGAGTGAAAGAGAGAGAGAGAGAGAGAGAGAGAGAGAGAGAGAGAGACAAACAATCTGGACCACCAAAAGTACCTCGTCTATAGATAACAGCGTAGCCCGGAAGAAGAAGCGTCAAAATAATGGTAATGGAACGCCACGACGCGCAAACAGAATGCATGAAAGAGACAAAAACCGTTCAAATTTTGCTTCCTGGCTGTCAGCGAGCGGCTCAATCAATTCCGGGACCCGCCGGAAATCGGATAGCCCGAGGCTATTTTGCAGGGGGAGGTGGACTTTGGTGGTTTGACTGCAAGAATGAAGCAACAACAAAAATCCTCGAAACCACAATACTGCATGGTTAAATCACTATTTTTGCGTTGCTCGAGATTGAAATCCTTAGCCGTCAACTGCAAGAAAAATGTTACGAAAAAGGGAAGCACCCTGAAAACCAAATAATAAGCTTCAACTCAAACCATAAATCCTAAGAAATCACTGCTGGCCTGCCCAAAATCATGAAAAATACGAAAAACCACCGCAATTAAGCAAATCAATGCTGGGATACGAAACTGGGAGTTATCTGCCATGAATAAGGCTCCAAAAAATTCATATAAAACGTCGATCTCCTACCCGAATTCCTAAAAATCTCCAGTGGCTGACACAAAAAAATCGGAAATACGAAAAACTCAGATTTAAAAAACAACTTTAAGTGTACTACCAGAAAACCTCGACAAATCTCTATATTACCTTGAAAAACTGCCATAAAATCGCAAACTCAAGCTCGAATCCTAAAGAATTTCCGCGAGTACGCTTTAAGAGAGATAGATTGCAAAAAATAAACAAAGGAAAAATTCGAAATATTGGACAGTGACTGTAAGAAAAAGTAGCAAAAATACTTCAAAACTAACCATGAAGATTAGTCTCAAACTGAATCCGAGTGCAAAAGAACCTCTGCTAGCCTGCCTTGGATGATGCAAAATACTAAAAAATAAATTTCCAAACCAAGAAAATGCATGGTGGCCGTTGAAATCGGAGCCATCGAATCGAGATTCTCTTTTCTTCTCCACTGCCCACTCACAGCCAGATCGCCTCCTCCACGCAAAAACACCCCCGAAAAATAGTCGCAAATTCGGCTGGGGGTGTTTGTCGTCGTTGCGGGACCCCTTACGCCCTCTTACTCCCGACGAACACAACCACCCCCAATGCCGGCCGGATACTGCCAAGTGGCGACAACAAGACTCGGGATTGGGAAAGTAAGTAGGCGTGCACTAATACGTGTAGTAGACGAGAGTGTGGAAATTGGGGATGGGGGTACTTGGAACGTGATTTATGATATAAGGATTTCCGGTGAAGTTTGAATTCATATAGTTTGTAGGTTGTAGCTTGTAGTGGCGTACATTTAATTGGTTAACTTAAGTTAAGTTAAATTTCGGGTTCGTTTCCTTGAAATTTTGTGGGAACAAATCGTAATTTTCGGTTTTGAAACTCCCCACATAAAAATTGCCAGAATTACAATACTTGAATTTGAAAGGTTTGGGCCCAGATTGACAGGTAAATATAAATTTTTAGGCCAAAAATCAGTTTGTCCGTCTGATTTCGGAAGCTCTTGGCTGAACCCCGAATTCGATGCCACTGAAAATTCAGGGAACCTGGATAAAATTGGCTCTGTTTTTTCCAAACCCTGAAAAATTAAAAAGCAGCAAAGATATCGATAATTTTGCTCAAAAATTTAGGAATTTCCTCAAACTACAAACTTCAAATCTTAAAGAAATCATACCCGGTGAAAAAGGGTGGAAATTTGCGAAAATAACTACGCGGTAAACCAAAATTGCAACCCGCAAAAATCAGCAACATTTGATAACAACTATTAACGGCAAAGTCAGACACCTAAATTTAGGATAGTCCACCGGAAGTCGTAGCCGAATTTGCGCAAATTGCAGGATTTTGAGAGAGTGAGGTGCTTAAAAGCATATAAAAACTTATATAGCAAATTTTAGCCCATTTTAAAGTCAGGAAAACGTGAAAATCGTTAATTACACTCCGGTACGTGTCAAAACAAAATTTCACGCTGATTCACACGGATTTCACAGATGGCCAAGGCAAAACTTGGCTGAACTTTCAACACTTCCGGCTCTTCGCGGGGGGAGTATCAAAAATTAGCTGTGGCGCCGGGGCGGGGAATTCCCTTGGGGGAAAACGAGGAAAGGCCAGAGGGTGTGAAATTGAAAAGAAAAAAGTGTGGGTTGGTAGGGGGGAGGCCGGAAAAAGTGCAAAAAAGGGGCGGCTAGTGGCCAGTGGATCGATGTGTGGCCCATTCGTGTCCCTTGTCTCTTTCTTATGGCTCCCCTAGTGGGTGGTCCAAAAAGTGGGTCGGCTGGGGGGAAAACACCTGTTCTCTAGGACACGACACCCACTTGACCACCGAGAGAGTGGTGTCATATTTCACATATTTGCATAAGGTGTCGGGCCTCTTACTAGTTTTGGTTTTCTTTCTTCGCCTAACGTAATTAGCCCTATTTTGCATAATTTTTTTTGGTAGTTTGAATAACCGAAGGCCCCAAATACGAAAATTCTAAAAATACTGTACGACGCAAAGATCCAAAGATCCTAAAAGCCCGAAACAGGCACCGCGGATTTATAAATGTGCCATTTTATAAAGATCTTTTTTTACTACCGGATTTTGATATTTTGATTTATTTCTAACTTGTTGTTTGCCGCAGTTAGAATTTTTTGCCGGACTTTGAAAGATAGAATTGCGCGGTTTTGAGGGTTACGGTAGTTCTACTATATCTGGCAAATTCAAATCTGGCAAATTAAATACAAAACAGGGTTTAAGCTTATCATTTCAAAGTTATTGTAAAGCGGAAGTAATTTGTAGATTTTTGAGCATGAATTGTAGAACGCTTCAGAATTTGAAGTTCGAATACGGAATCGGATAATACCCTCAAGGCACCAAAGAAATTCGTAGATCGAAACTAATCAAACATCGATGCGAATCAGGTCGTAAAAATGTCCGCATGGTGCAAGCTTATCAACATGGACAGGCTGGCGGCGGTGTCCTTATTTTATGGGGTCAGTGCTGTTGTGAATCTGATAAAGGTCAATAGAATTAAGTCATTAAAGTACCAGAGAAGAAATGAAACCGTTACACCAGTAAAGTTTTGTTTCCTTTGGCTTGCAGTAAAACTTAAGGCTTTTTTCCGAAGGTAACAGCTCCGCGAACTTGAAAAACCATAGGATGTTTTTTAGATAACAATATTTTTTTGTATGCCAAAAAGCTTTGCAAAGTGTACAATCGAGACTTCTCAGCATGTAGCTCCCCACCAAGGGGGCTCCCCAGCCGTTATTCGATGCCACGGCCGATGAGCCGGAATAAGCCGAAAATCCCGGGAAAGGGTATTCAAAGTGCCTTTGTGGGAGAGAGTGGGGATAACTTTCTCAGATTTGTATAAAGAAAGAGAAAACGATACCTACGGTAAAAAAAGAATAAAAAATGTTACGGAAAAAATCTGCTAAAAAGGTACAAAAATACATAGTGCTTTTACGGTGACTTAAAAGTGAAATCAACTTACTCGAAAGTAACGAGAAATCACTATAAATAGTCATAGAACGACAGAGAGAGAGAGAGAGAGAGAGAGAGAGAGAGAGTGAAAAAGAGTAAGATTCCCAAAAAAAGGATGGTAGAATCCCTACTTTTTGTCGAAGAAAACGGAGGCCAATCAGGAGAATGGGGGAGGAGGGGCCCGTTCGGTGGATGGATTCCGGAGAACTGGGAGGAGGCCATGGCCCACTAAAGGGTCACGGGATCGCCGCCTCCGCTGCAACCAAATTTGGAAGAATTCGGGAAGGCAAACCAAGCGAAAAACCAAAATCACTGCGGTCACTGCCGGCAAAAACAGATCCGGTGATGTGGGTGAGGGTTTGTAGTCGATTTCGGGGAATTGAGTTCCAAGGCTGGAGTTTTAAAGGGATGGTGCCGGCAAAGATTCTCAGGAATTCGAGGTCGGAAAGTGCGTCAGAATCAGTGAGAGCGACAGAGATTGAGAGAAGGCGAGAGATAGTGCGAGGAAGAGTTAGTGAGAAAAGAGAGAGAGAGAGAGAGAGAGAGAGAGAGAGAGAGAGAGAGAGAGAGAGAGAGAGAGAGAGAGAGTTAGGAGGGAGTGAGGTATAGAGAAACCATGAAATTAGCAGACAATTTTAAAAAAGATAGTAAGGCGCATGGAGGGAGAGGGAGAGAGAGAGAGAGAGAGAGAGAGAGAGAGAGAGAGAGAGAGAGAGAGAGAGAGAGGAGAGCTCGGCGAAAGTCAGAAGCGCTAGAGGATGAGAGAGCAATTTAGCGAGAGTTCTAGATTTAAAGAGATAGTATTTAGAGATCGAAACAAGTGCAAAAGAGCGCGGGACTGAGCGGATGAGTGAGATTGTGTGCGTTTCGACAAGAGATCGAAAGCTAGAGCGAGAGAGAAGAAAGGTAGAAAGAGAGCGTGGGGCAACGAGAAATTATGCAAGCTGTAAAGATAGAGAAAAAAACCTCGAGAAGCATTAGTAAATTGTTAAAAATTGCTCTAACTCCTATTTCGCAACCCAAGCCGTCCAAGCCCGTCTCAAAGCTTCCCTGTGAAATCCCAGCTTCCCCAAACAAACGCACCGGAAAACAGCGCTCCCGCATGGCGTTCCGGTGCGCTCTTTGATCCGAAAATAAAGGTCGCAAGCCGTTTAGCCGGGCTTCGAACAGCTGTTAACCTTCCTTTTTCCTCTGTTCTGTCCACCGGGTGTCTGTGGTCCAATATTTTTTTCACCCCTCGACCCTTCGACCACAAGCAACCACCCCTCCGGTTTTTGTGATTTGACCAGATGTGAGGGAGGGCGTCAAAATTGCCCCTGGAGGTGTTGGTGGCGGCTGTACACAAAAAAAAGTTGTTTTTGATGATTTTTGAGAAGTTTTTCAAAATAAGAAGTGTGTATTCCTCAAAAAAGAAGCGCTAGATTCGACCCGTACGCTGGACTAGGGTTCTTCACTTCACTTCACTTCCTCGCTGTAAACTTCAAATTTGGAGTTAAAGGGTAGAAAAATGTACTGATTTTGATGTAACCGCGATACGTAACGAAAATGATGGTCTGGTAGGATTTTGATATTTTAATAATCTTTTTAAAAGACCAATATGGGTGTGCCAAGTAGCGGCTGTGCTGCCGGACTATAACTCCAAGATAATTACTGGCAATAAAATTAGTAAAATAAAACGCGTAATTGCGATGATAGGTATTTGGAAAAGCGCGTGGCTGTAGTCCCGACCGGTCTAACCCTTCAAAAACGTCAATTTTTTAAGCCAAAAACCCAAAAAAACCGATCAATCGTTGAGCGGTGATAAGAAAACCTGAAAAATCATGTTTTGGTCCAAAATCTCCAGGAGCTCGCGACTCCCTTGGAAACGAGTTCCCGTTTCCGGGCGAGTGACCTGGGCGAAACAATGTCAGCAGGGGTGCTGCTGGCCTGGCCCGGGACGAACCAGCCAATTTTAGCGACCCGTTTCTTTCAGCAGAAACTCTCTTTTGTTAACTAGTTTTTTTCAAACGCCAGACCCCAAAACGTTGGTGCGCGTTTTAGCCTTCGATACATTTAGAGAAATTAGATGTTCTTTGCCATATTTTAAAATGCGCTGCGCCTTTTAGAGCTAGACACGAAAAAACTTTTTGAGCTCATATTTTAAGCCAGTAACTTAGGTCACTACGACCCATAAAAGTCCAAAAATTAAGTGCGTTTCGGTAACATGTATTCCCCCATTTTGTTGCGGCCTGGGTTGCCCATAAAGGGAGTAGATTGCGCCAGGCTCGCCGGGGGTGAAACAGCTTTTTTTGATGGGCCATGTGGACCCTTGGGGCCTGAGTGGACGCGCCATGTCCGAAACTGCGAACCCCCGGGGTGTTTTTTTGATTCGAAGAAGGAAATGGAATCTACTATATATAAATTTCTAATGTCCGTGCGCCCGACCGACCGACCGGGAATTCAATCCCGCCGCGATCCCCCTGTCTACCGTAGTCGGGGGCTGAAAATTTTCACCGGAGCCGCGCCGTTTCGCATTCCCCAGGGCTAGCGCTGAACCCCCGCGGAGCGGGGGGTCAGCGCTGGTATGGTATAAAATCCGGGTGTGCCATAAATTGTCTAAAAAATCACATCGTTTCGTTTGCTATTTTTGGCAAATTTATGCGTCCGATGCCGTTATGGGAAATTGGAAAAATTGTGAAGAAATTTATGGCCGAGGAAAAAGAGCGAAAAGACGTTTTTGCAAGATGAGGGGAAGCTGCGAAAACGAACGAACGAACAGAGGGGCAGCGATTTTGAGGAAAGGGAACCTGAAATGACAAGCTGTCCGGCAAACGTCTCGAATTACAGGGATGTTCCGGTCAAAGAACTGATGAGAAAGATCACTTGGAACATAAGCTGTAGGTAGGTCAAAGCCGAATTTTTGAAAAGATTTTGGCTAAAAATTTTTAAAAATCTTGTTTCGGTTTTTGAAATAGTTTTTGAGAATCCAGCTCCATAAAACGGTCAAGCTCTGTTAAAAATTACTTTGCGATTGAATATCGCAAAAAGGCCATGAAAATAAAACGAAAAGCGTCACAGCTTCAAATCAAACATCGAAGACATCAGAATTGTCATTTTTGAGATTCGGAGGTGCCCGCGAAAATTCATTGATTTTTTTTCAGTAAAAATTTCCTATTAAGTGATGTAAAATTCTACGCGAAGTGGCAGAAGGGCTCAAAGGGATACACCTAGGCACCTTGAAACCCCTATGCACCACGCCACCCCGTCAAAAAAGGCTTAGCGACTCGGGGTCCGGGGCGGGGGGGTTGAAGTCTCGTGGGAATGGGTCACAAGGGCCCTTCAGACGGACAGACCAGCCAGCCGATAGACAGGGGGCCACCAGGGCCCATAGAGGGCCACGTGCTTCTCCCCCGGAATGACACACCCGCTGCACTTTTCTTGTCAACATGCCAAGATTAGAAAAAATGGTGGGTTTGGCCGGGGGGGGGGGTGGTATCTGGGGTTGAAAAAGAGGTAATTTTGAGATCCTAGGTTTCAAGCTTTGTTAATAAGGTTTAGATACCCTAAAGTTGGGTTTAACGGATCAAAGCCGTTAAAATCTGTTTAACTACGATACATCAAATTTTAATTCACCTTACTTTTTTTACGGAATTTCAAATCGAAAAAACCCCCCTATTTTTTTACGTTAACAGATTCGGAAATTCCCTGTGGCGCCTGGCCAAAAAGTTCACTCGTAGAGCCTCTACTTAAAGGGCTGCCGACGGCATGTGTCGATCCCCCCTCATCAACAAATTGGCAAGTAGCCAACAGGGGAGAGAGGGCGCATAGGGGAGAGGCGCAGAGACATTTTATTTTCCGCGCGTAACCGATTCACTATGCCGTCGGCATCCCTTTAAGTTTTTAGGTGTCCAGTGAGGTATCTCGCTCTCACCAAGCCATTTCCGGAAACCCAGACAAAAAACCCCATGACTCCGATCTGGGTTACCCAACCCATAGAAAGGGGTGCACCCAATTTGGCAATGTGCCACGTGATTCCTGGCCCACTACGGCCCAGGAATTTGCCCTTTTGCTTACAAACGCCGGCGGGGGCCATCGAGTACCTGGGCCCAAAATATTGGCCACCTCTTCTAAGCCTGGGCCAGTCCATAAATGAGCAAAGCAAACAGATAATCGGTAAAAACGGAAATTACTATTAGAATAGAACAAAAATCGGATAATTTTATTTGTAGAGTTTTTATTCCTTTAGAGAGGTCGATAGGACGATGGCGGTAGAGTGAGATAGACAGAATGCTAGGGAGACATAATGATAGACAGAGAGAGGGTGAGCGAGAGATAGAGGGAGAGAGGGCAGGGAACCTGGTAATGTTCCCTTAGATATTCCAGGCGTTCCAGTATCACATTTCAGGCTTACTTCTTGAATAATTTGCTATCAACCCGTGCAACCACCGGTGGGGTTGCTAGGGTATAGCATCATGTAAGGGTATCCGATATCTTATGGGATTGTCGATGACACCTTCATGACGGCAAAAACCGCATAAACTAAGATATGAGCCACCATTACTTCTGTGAATCCTGAAAAATGGAGGTCATTGATAAACTATTGCAGTTAGGTAAGCTAATGTTTTTAATTGTTTCGATGTTGATCCATTTGACGTCAAGTTCGGAAAACCACCATTTATTCTCACACACCACCACGAGCACCGTATATTCATCACAATTTGTCACACCACAATGCGATATAAGGACAATAGAACGAGAAGAAAATCCTGGAAACTAGGTGATTGCGAAAATGGCACAAACAAATACAAGTGAAAGGGAGCTTAAGTTTTAATGTTAATGGTCGGTTCGGCTGCGGGAGTCGCCATATCCTCCCCATCTACACCTTGACGCCGATCTCGTAGAAGTAGGTGAGGAAGCTGTCGTACTTGGCGTTGACGCGACTGAAAAAAAATGAAACTCAGACGCCCGCATTAAAACGCGAATTTCCGTGTTGCGTAGCGTATTTTTCGCGGGGAGCAAGAGAGAGAGCGTCAGAGCATGAGATATAACTTGAGATAGTTATTTCTAGCGAGAGAGCACGAGAGAAGGAGAGAAAAAGAGTGATACAGAGAGAGAGAAAGAGAGAGAGAAAGAGAGAGAGAGAGAGAGAGAGAGAGAGAGAGAGAGAGAGAGAGAGCGAGAGAGTGAGAGAGCTAGGGAGAGAGCAAGGAAGAGAGAGAACGATAGATGGCGTGAGAGCGAATAAGTGCGAAGGAGAGAGAGGGAGACGGCGAAAGAGCGAGAGATAGAAAGAGTAAAACATGGGGAGAGAGGGACATCAAGCGACTGCGTAGAATGCACGCAACGTGGCGGCACGTGCTCGAGACGTACAGTGTGAACTCCAATAAAAAATACGAATTAAAACTACCGACTCGATGATGGCCTCCATCTGGTCCCAGACCTTGTCCAAGAGATCTTGCGACTTGTGCCCGCCAATCGTCTCCGAGATGTGGCCAGCGCGAAGGAGCTAGAAAATTCCAATAAAACCTCATCTACCCTCAATTCCGACCTTCTGCGCGAAGAGGACGTTGATGTACGCGTACTGCCAGTGGTTCATCACGGAACGCGGGCGGTAGCAGCGCAGATAGGTGACGAGGCCCTGAAAAGGCAAAATTACGCAAAGCCACTGATTACCGGCGCTTGATGATAATAAACCACGATACCTTGATGTTGGTGCCTTTGGTCTCGTGGAACTGCTCAAGGGCCATGAGAAGGGCAATGGCCACCCCGGTACGGCCGATGCCCGCGTGGCAGTGGATGACGATCGGGGTTTCGGACTCGGAGGAGAGCTCCTGAAGGGGAAAATAGCCGATGGCGGCATGTCCGTGCGCGTCGCGTGCAGCTGCAGAAAGAGAGGGAGAGAGAGCGAGAGAGAGAGAGAGGGAGAGAGAGCGAGAGAGAGAGAGAGAGAGAGAGAGAGAGAAAGAGAGAGAGAAGAACTGCAAATTCGGTACCTCCAGCATGATATCCACAAGCCGACATCCAGCATCCTTGTACGTATCTCTCCCCTGTGGCCACGGCATTGGCACCCGTCCGTCCGGCCATCGCAGGTAGCACACGTGGGTCACCTCGTGTTTTTCACTGCAAAAGAGCTGAATTCCACTACGCTCCAAATTACACACCCATTCGGGTTATTCTGAGGGGCTAGCTCCTCATGCCAAGACGAGTCATCGGGCTCTTCCTCCGACATCCCCTCGGTGGTCATCTTCATAGGGTTGTCCATCTCGACCATCAGCCGCGAGACCCGGTAGACGACGTTCGAGTTGTCGTGCGACAGCACGTTCGGCGCGTACTAGACAGGAGACGTTAAGTTCAAGCAGTTAGCGATACCTTGAGGACGCTGGTGATGCAGGTAATCTTGAAGGGCATGAAATAGAAGACAGCTCCAGGGACCATCGGCCAGTACTGCACCGTCTCCTTCACCACCGGCTTGTCCTGTAGATGAATATTAGGCGTATCCAAAGGGTTCGTTCCATACTACCGGGTCACCGTCGTGGTGAAGCCGCTCTTCGAACGGGAAGTTGACGCTGAAGATGCGCTCGATTTTTTCCTGAATTGGATTTTGATATGGCCAAATCGAGGCCCACGCGGTAGATGAGCATCCAAAAATCGAACACGGACTTTCCGTTCGGACCTTCGCAAGCGATGAAGCCGGGCGTACGGTAGATGCTCGGGACGTACTGGCCGTAGCACTGAAATGGAATCGTCAAGTTCAGGACGGACGGAGAAAAAGTTAATCTCAGCTCAAGTACAAGCTCAGCTAAGCCTAGGCTAGGCCTAAGCTAATTAGCTAAGCTAAGCTAAGTTAAGCTGGGCGTAACCTAAGCCCAGCCCTGTTCACCTTGTACTGCTTGACGTTTTCGTCGCCAATCTGCTGCTCCAAGAAGGGACTGTCGTCGACCGTGTCCTCCATCCACGGGTCCTGAACCTCAAAATTAACGTTCAAAACCACGTGACGCAGCTGACCCGTTGGAGGGAGGTGAACTCTTGCTGCAACCCCTCATACGGGTTATCGATCGAGAAGCGGGTGAGGAACCATCGGTCGAGGCGGATCGTCTCTTCCACCGACTTCTGGAGGCGAGGCGGTTCCGGGTCGTCGGCAGGAGGGGCTGGAGTGGAAGGGACTGGCGGGATCGGCGGGGTGGTCGTCTTCTTGGGAGGAGGCGGATCGTTGGTGGGGGCCGACTTCTGGAGAATGTTAAAAACGGAAATGGTAAAAAATGTGCCCTTAAAGGTTTTGCTTAACGAAATACCGGTGTTTTTTGTCGGCATTTTGCTTGTCGCTATTTTAACTTTCGACATTCTAGCTTTCGGAAGACGCCAGGTACGGGTGGGACGACTCCAAGCAGTTCAATTCAAAAATCTCGCTCACCCTCACCGGCAGCTCGTGGTCCTTGTACCGGAAAGGGTTGACGAGCCCCCGATTGAGGGGCGACATCGGGGTGGAGGACTCTTCTCCTTCTTGCTGCTCCTCGCGTCGGCCCTCCCGTCGAATCTCCCGGCGATCCTCGCGGTGGCGCAGCGTCGGCTTTCTCATGTTCCGGTCTTGCGAGCGCATCCCGGAGTGCTGAAGTATAAATTTAAAATTTCAATTGAAATAACGGCGAATTTGCATATGACTATGAATAGGAAAACCTTCAAAAAGTCTACTTCAAAACCAACCTGATTTCGGGGACGGGTGCGAGTGAATAATGAATTTTTGGGAACCAGCCTCTTCCTGTCAGTGGATGCATGCTAATTTGGATTTTAATTTATGTACCTGTCAAAAAAACCGCAAATTTTGGAAGTGCGTTGAGTTCATATCTAGACTTTTTGTTACTTCCGGTGCCTAACTTCCGACCGAATATCGAGCCTTCATCGAATCCTGATCATCTTCGTCTGGCTTTAAAAGCCGCTCCGATTTCGAATGGTCTCTTTACACCAAAATGCCACCCATTTACCGTAGCGCTTTCTTTTTGCTTGTTTTTTGCTACTTGGACCAGGACGTTGATGCTCGTGAGTTAAATTTTCGCTTCCGGTTAATCAAAACCTCTTTAGTAATCTACAAGCAACGTGAGGGGTGTGCTCCGGAAAATCTGGTAGGCAAAATTTACTGGATGGTAAAATGACGCATCATATTTTGCGAGAATGTGAACGGAATTGAGCAAGGTTTTCACGCTAACGCGGCACACAATGCGTTTGGTCCACAAACAGCTTTTAGCTTCCCGCCTCTTGCGACCAAGTTCCAGGGTATACTGATGTTGCTGGGTCGTGCTACAAGGTAAGAAACTGGGATATTGCGGTTGATTTCTGGGGATGTTAGTTCATCCGGGCCAACGCCACCTGGGCGGACAGCCGGAAGCTTTGCGGAAAAGATGCAAAGGGTGGTGATCTTGGTGTTATTCGATGTGCTTCGCAGAATGAGGCCCTGACAAGTAAGGAGGTAGGGATGGAGACAGCGGGAGATTGAGAGAGATAGAGAGTGCGTGAAAGAGAGAGAGCAAGGGGGAGATTGCGAGGGCGCGAGAGAACGAGAGAGCGAGAGCGAGATAGAGAAAGAGATCAATGGGACAGTGAGATATATATATATATATATATATATATATATATATATATATATATACCAGGGTTGAAAAACCGCTTCGCGGCTTTTCAACCCTGGCCCCGTCCAGGACCTGTGAAAGTCCTTAATTTGCATGTTTCTTCCTGAATTAAATTAAAGAAAAAAGTGAAAAACGGCTCCTCTGTCCCTTTATATAGGCTCTTCCTACTTCCGGCGCATGCTAATTTCCCCTAACAAACAGGGTTTTACAAAAACCTATTTTTAATAGCGAAAACCGCAATTTTTCAAAATTTTTATGTGTGTGCAGTCGATTCCGGACCATTCTAAACCTATTGTCGTTTCTTCCCTATCCAAAAAACCCTTCCCCGAGGCTGTAGGAGCGGAACATCCAAACGGAAGTGCATGCAAATATACACACACACACACACAGACACTATTTTTTTATATATAGTAGGATAGCGAAAACCGCAATTTTTCAAAATTTTTATGTGTGTGCAGTCGATTCCGGACCATTCTAAACCTATTGTCGTTTCTTCCCTATCCAAAAAACCCTTCCCCGAGGCTGTAGGAGCGGAACATCCAAACGGAAGTGCATGCAAATATACACACACACACACACAGACACTATTTTTTTATATATAGTAGGATATATATATATATATATATATATATATATATATATATATATATATATATATATATATATATATATATATATATATATATATATATATATATATATATAAGATAATGTGTGTTTAGAAATGATGCATGAAAAAGGACTATACAAAGAGTCAATCAACTATCCACCCGATTTAGCAAGCGGTTATTGGCGTCAGGTTTAAGTTTACGACCTTTAAGTCAATTGCATCTTCAGCAAGTCTGGATTGGAGTCGAAAAGCTCCGCGACGGTACGCTCCGTAATGTTCAGGGCGTCAACAGTAGCTATGTGTAAGTATTTACTCTCCGTCTTTTACATGGCTGTGGTTTTAGCAACTGGGGATCCACCGAGCCGAGTGAGATGAGCGCGGGCGAGAACTGCTTATTTGTGGGTGTTTAGACAGGCTTTGGGGCTTGGAAGCTATTGTTTTTATGGGAAATCGATGATTCTTTTTTTCAGATATTGTCGAAAAACGGGGCATGGGTCGATCATCTTTGTGACCACACGCCTCGAAATGCGCTATGCGAAGTTCGAACGGTGGGTTGGATTTTAGCGGCTTTCCCACTCTCTCTCTCTCTCTCTCTTTCTCTCTCTCTCGCGCGCTTCATAATACCCTTTCAGAAAACCACGGCGTCGGCTTGTTCGGGCCTTCTGAAGGCTATATAAGCGGATAACCCGCACCTGAAATTGTTGAATCACCCAGAGAAAATAAAATGATTTGCAGTTTAACGATGTTACACTTTCGAACTAAAAAAAATTGATTTTGATCGAGCGTTTTCACTTCCCTGTCGAGCACGGCCGCGGGTAAGAGCGTTTCACGGAGCTGTGCGCAAAGCCCCGAGATGTGTGGGATAGTGCAACAGTGGAATGGTTTGGAACCCGAAATTTCAAACGATTTTTTGAATCCGGTACGCTTGGTATCTTCAGTTTGACGCGATTTCTTTAATTGGGACATCCAAATCTCCGACGGCGCATACCAGATCTCTGAAACCGACTTCCAGTCCTAAGGTGAATCCGCTATTGTTCTCTAATTCTTTTTCACTTCCGTCATACTACCATCGGATGTTCGGAAAATTTTTCTTTTTGGCACGGCGATGCCCTCTACTTTTGAAAGTTCCACCACCAGTTTTCTGCTAAATTATGATTGGCTTAGTAATTATAGAGAGAGACAGGCCAAGATAATCGTCGTTGCGGTCATTATTTGGGTCTGTGTCTGTCCTAGCAAAGTTCGAAGCGTTTTTCAAAAGTTTTTATCCGGCTTTTTGGGCCGTTTTTGTGGTCTGTCTGTCTGACTCCTTGATAATGGCAGTAATGGTAGGAGTCATCTGGCTTTACTGTATGGTCCCCGATTTTAGCGGTTAATGTGGGTTTTCAAAATGCCTTTCCAGAGGCGGGTTGGGAACGCCACGAAATTTTCTTTGTTTTCAATTCGGGACCAGGAAATTCAATGAAGGGGCTGGTCGGGGTAGCGCGTTGCGTTACGTTGCGCGCCGTATAATGCGTTGCGTGTCGCGGCGAAACCATAGCGGTTCCTTATTCAGCAGTATCGATAGTATTTATAGCCTCACCACGTTCCCAACAGGTAATAACAATAGGTAGGTTCCTACAATAGGTTCTTTACAAGATGCAAAGGAACTCCAATTAGGCAAAAATGAGGCCTTCTGCGGTGTCAAGCTAATTTTCATAGCAACTTTGCGCATGACCCGGCGCCAAGAAGCACGTATTCCCTCCAGTTACTACCATGACGAAGGCAAAGGCTGAAGTAATTTCGTGGGTCATCGGGATCTCAAAGTCCCTTTTTGCTTCCTGTATGTATCCTCTCGGGCCTCCAATTGTTTTTAGGACCGGAGGGTTGTGGCAACCCTTGGAAAGCCAGGGCCCAGGCCAAACAAATTGGATCCAATCATTTCGAACTTCCCCCCAGGCACGGCCCACCCGTCACAATCCACCCACCAGCCCCCATTGGGCCAACGGGGTTTCACGTTTTTTTATCGGAAGTAACGAAATTCCCCGGATCTGGGCTTTCGGACCGAAATCTACTCTAGGGATTCGGCCGGTGTGGACTCGGTACATTCTTCCGAGTGGAGTCCAGTTTTTGTATGTTTTTTTTTTGCCTTTAAGGGAACGCGCAAAAGAAGAAAGACAGATTTTTGGCTCTGGATTCTGAATGAATTTTGCCGAGAAACACCACGCTCTCTCTTTCTCTTCTCTCTCTCTCGCTCTCGCTCTCGCTGTCCCACCCTCTTCTAGTTCTAGCTGGAGAAAGAAAGCACGCAACACATACAGGGTGTCCCAAAAAAAAACCCCCCCTACCTAGCGGTCCGCAGTCGATTCCGATTTTTACGATTTAGGTATCTATCGAAAGCTCTCGAAAAGGCGAGAAAACAAGGAGGGTTGAATTTCTTAATTAAGCCATTTTATTTGCTGATTTAATGTCCAAAAACCATGAAAACTGCTGATTTATGCGAGATCTGCATGCTAATTGCGAAATTCCTGATGAAAAATTCCCGGTTTTTTAGGAAAACCTGAAATATCGATAGAATCAGATTAAATCTTAGAAAACGCAACCCGCTTGTTTTCTCGCCTTTTCGTGAGTTTTCGATTGGTAGTTAAATCATAAAAATCGGACTTGACCGCGGACCGCTAGGTAGGGGGGGGTTTTTTTTGGGACACCCAGTATACCTACGCCTGCGCTCAAATCCATAAAGAATCCATCGTACAGTTACGCTAATCCATTTAAAGGGACGAGTAAGTGTAGCACTCAACCCTTACTGTTTCACTAGATCTCGAGAACTACGTAACGGTCCAAAGCACGATTTCAGGGTATTACGCTTTCGCAAACATATTTTTTGAAATTTTCAATTTTGACGAAAGGTTGGTTTTGGAGCCCATCGGATTTTGACGAGATATGGTCGCTTGGAGGGGTAAATTCTCCGCTGCCGAGAGCCGCTAGTGAAAATATAAAGTTATATCTTACGGCTATTTTCTGGTTTAATTGACCTCTGTTCGTTTAGCAAAATAGACTCTGACACACAACCCTTTTGTTCCGATGAGCACGCACTCTCATGATTCTCCAATTACAAGCCAGCGCTCCTCTCTTTTTCCTCGGTCTCCTTGCTGAGGCTTCTCCTTTTTAGGTGGGGGGGGCTATTTGGTTAGGAAAGTGGGACTCGATGCGGGACTCAAAATAATCAGGCCTGGATTTACACAGTTTTCCACTCTGCTTTCGTATTACGCTCTGCCGTGCGTGGTAAAACCTACGCAATGACGTGGATTTTCGGCACATCTTGCTAACGTCATCCTTTTAAGCTCTTAGTTCTTGAGCGTTACAATCTTTCAAGGTGCAGAGACAGCAAAATTAGATTTCCAAAGTTCTACCGGCTAGCATCAGCCAGACCAGGACACAATTCTTATCCTACATTCTTGCCTAGCGCATATTTTCCTGGAAACGCAATGCCGTTCCCGTAAAGATTGAGCCAATTTTTGCGTGACGATCGGTTGATAGTGATGATTCGTTGGTCCCCGGTTTGGAGAGTTCCCCACCCACGAGTGGACCATTGTTGCCTCGCTTTCAATATGGAAGTTTTTTTTGCTGGAGGGGTCGGATAGGGATTGTCACGGGATTCCACAATCCGAGATGCACCTCCGAGCGATCGATATGTTAGTCAATGGAACCTTTCGCCATCTATGTTTGGTACTGCCATTGTAGCGTAGTTTGTAGTCCATTGCCGCTTGCATGCTTCTTAAAAAATTCGTTGAAGTAGCCGAAAACAAACCTAGGAGAGGCTCTGAATTTTTTGAAATTAAAGCTATTTCAGCCACCTTTACGTTCACAACATTTTTATCCGTCTTCTACGGTGTGTTATACCGTAGTTCATCATCGCAGTGTGCTCTCCTCACTCAGAAAAATTATCTTTTGAGTCATGTGACGTTCCCTCCGGGTGCAAACGGCCCGCGTTCTTCGCACCCGGCCAGCTAATTACTATGTGCATTTCCGGTTCCTCCTTCCGCTACAGCCTTCTCAGAACTGAAGCCTAACAATTTTAGTAAGCTTTAACACAAACAACAAATTCCACTGGAAACTCATGCTGATTTTGGAACCACCTCGATATCGAATTCAGATCCATGAACGAGTTAAAAATTCTAATTTTATAATACTGATTTTAAAAAACACCAATTCTTATAATTCTGATTGCAGTTCTTATATGCAAATGTTCATAATCCACACTTTGGTGGTAAATCCTTGAAAATTGCTCAAATAGGAACGCAACCTCATTCAAGCGTTTTAACCCAAACCCAATCTCGATTCCCGATCCATGACCATCCAACCCACTACGCAATTGCTCCACATGAATGGTGGCGACAATCCCATTAGCCTGCCTAGTATTCTATTCTCGTCCCACCCGGTGGCCAATCCGGGCCCAAAACGGGGTAACACCCTCTACTGCTCGTTGACTCTTCGCGTGCCTTGCCGAGCGTAATGAGTATTTTCGCGTTGTCAGATCTCCGCTTTTGGCCTCTTGGAGGGGACGGGGTCTTTCAGAGAGTGAAGAAAAGTGGTGAAATTGTTTGTCCTTAATTCTTGGTTGTCTTTTTGGAGGAAAATGGATGGCCAGTTCGATTTTTTACATTTTTATAATTGTTATAATCTACACTAGAAAATGCGAGTGAGCGAGAGTGCGGGAGAGAGTGCGAGAGACAGATAGTGAGTTAGAGGGAGCCAAAGCGGAAGAGAGAGCGAGAGACAGAGAGAGAGAGAGAGCGTGAGAGAGCGAGAGATGATGGATGAGAGAGAGAGCGAGAGAGAGAAAGAGAGGAACATCGAATTCTTTGCACCGTCGTTCTAGTCGAGTTCATCTATTCTGGCACTTTCTAGCTCCTTAAAAAATTGTTTTCTCCGTCCGCGCACTATGTACTACCCCCAAAAAGAAATATATGAGGATGATATGTCACAAAGTCGTTCTGAATGAGCCCTTGGCTCCCTGGGGACGCTTTGGTCATTTTTGCCCCATTTCCTCACATGGTCAATAAATAAACAGCCCCGGGAATGGCTGGGCTTTTCCATTTTTGAGGCTCCGCAACTGTTTTGAGGACAATTTCGAGTCGAAGTCGTTATGAAGGGGTAATTTTCGGTTTCAGTTTTCCGTTTTTTTCCGCGAGGCTCCGCTTTCCGTAATTACGGCCTCTTTCCGAAAACGTTGAAAACCAAAATTTCCAAAAACTAATTCCTGGTAAATTCATTTTTCAGCATTTTCTAAGTTTAAATTTGGTTTTTAGGATGCAAAACCCATTTTCCGTTTTTTCCCCGTTTTCCCTCCTTCCGTAATTACGGTAACTTTTGTAAATTGACCAAATTACAATTTTCTGTGGGTTTAAGCGTTCTAAAAATTCATTTTAAATTTTTTAGGAAGGATCTTATTTTTCTGCTTTTTCTTATTTCTTTTTTCCGCTACTATACTCTGGCCGCCACCGAAGCAGCTAACTTCCCATAAAAACAACCAGATACTCGACCATCAACGATATAACCAAGCCAATTTGCTGCCTGCACTTTCTTGGACCAAGTCCAAGCGTCTTTCCGGTTTTTCCACTTCTTTTTGGCTTCTCCGCCCAAAATAGCCCCCGAGGGCATATTTGGCGCCCTGATGGGCCCGGCGAGTCGGGAGGGAAATTGGGCAAATTTGACCCGAGCATATGATCGGCTCAAAACATGTTTGGCTTGGGGGTGCAAATTAGGTTTGGGAATTGGATAATCGGTGGTAGACGAAATAGTATCGCAATATCGAACAATAAGTAGAATTTCGTTACTTTTGCCTTAATCGCCATTTTCGCCTATGGCTCGCACCGAATTCCGCGCTCTGTGGAGTACGTAATTTGGTGTGGCTCGTAGCTGTGAAGACCCAACCGTTTGGGAAGCCTATTTTTGCATTTGATCGTTGATAATAATAGGATTCCATTTAGATGCCTTGCTCCTATCCCTTGCACCCTTTGTTATTACCTTTTTCAGAGTTGCAGGCGGGGGTATGAATTTCCGCAGATCGTCAGTTTTTTTTGGTGTTCGGGCCATCGCTCGAATAAGGAACACCGAAGGCCTTTAACTTGGCCGTTAGATTTGCCCTGGAATCAGATTCTAAAATCCTGATTGTGGCAAAATCAGTAGCCTCAGACTATGTTGTCCACCATTAGTGTGTTTATCATTGCGCTCGCCTACGGGTGCGCGCCCACGCTGCTGCTTCAGATCCAAAAGCTACGACCGTTAAAGGTCCAATAACTACAATTTCGAAAATGTGGCTTCATTAGCAATTTTGCCGCGACAAGAAACGCAACATTTGGTAGTGGGTTACGTTCCCAGCGTTGAGTAAACGCCAAGGGCAAGCCAACGTATTGCTGTGTCGACGCCAATATCCGGGTATATTGATAGTTTATGGTTTAGAATCGGTGTATTCTTGATTTATCAATTTTTCCGTGCCGCGATACTCAAAGCGTGTACGAGCATTCCATAGTGTAATGTATTAAGACCCAGCCGAACAATAGTCAGTTTACAGCCCTTAAAAACCAGTGAAGTTTTGAAAGGAAGACAAATGCCGTTCTTTGCTCTCTGGTGTGCCATACGTCACAGAAATGTATCCAAATACCAAAAGGCGCTTGACGGAATTTTATTTTTGACACGGAATTCTCATCCTCTTTCGTACTTAACTCAACATCTAAAATTACTTACCCTCAGAAATGCCTCGAATAGACCACTTTTTGAATATTTTTCTTGCAGTTTACCTGCGTAAATAAGCACTTATGTATACCACCTACAGGTAAGCCAATCCGTCCTATTGTTACGTCCGCCCATCTATACACGGATTCCGGATTATCTTGTAGTTTTTGGTAATTCGCTCGGCCAATTGGTCTCGGATGTCATTTGTAGGTTTTCGTAACGTCGTTTTTCAAAAATCTAATCAATTTTGGGGGTTCGGAAGGAAATGGCAGCAAGTTTAGGCTTCCGGAAGTGAAACCCCTATTATTTTTGCGCTCAGGACTTCCCAAAGATTTTTTGATGCGGCGGGCTTTCTTTAATTTTTGATGGGGGTTCCGTGGGCGTTCTTTTATCTGGTCTTGAGATGGATTCCCGCCTGGCACGTAGTTCCATCATCTTCCAATTTTTTTACTGGACTTATCAAGAATGTTAAAAAAGTTCAGTTTATCACCCCAAATCTTCTGTTTAGTTTGTTTTAATCAATTTTGAATATAGAATTCTGAGTGGTTCTTCCAAAAAACAGTAGTCTAGCACATGAATTCCTTGCTCGCGGTAACCGATCTTTCTATCCCCAAAAAACAGCAACCGGAAGTCTGTGCAAACTGATCCCTACTGATGAAAATCGAGTAAAGGAATTTGGCCGGGTTCACTGAAATTCAAGGTCAATGCTTCGCGCCCTTTCAACCGAAAACCCGTAAATTGTTAACGGGACCTTTGCACGCAGCTAGTTTAAACATCTAAAAAATCCCCTTGCTTCTGGACAGAAACCGCACTCGTGTTACGATTTAACAAAATTTTTAAGATTCTTGAACAAGTGAAATCGGCCCGCTACCGGCTAAACTCTAGTTTAACCCGCCTGGCCCAGCAAAATTCCGACTTTGCATTAGCAAATTTTCTGTTTGTGACTATTTTTTAGGGTTTAAGGCAACTTATGCTGAAGCTAAACGAATGATAAGAATTTTGATATACTTTACCGTCCCGTAACGTAAAGCGGCGCCGTAAAAAAACTAGACCCGAGCCCAACGATGGCCCGATGGCCGCTAGGCTCGATGCTTTGCAAAAAGTACTATATAACCTCCCACGCAAACTCTCCAAAAAGTTGTTTGCAGCTTAAAGTCTTCAAAAACCCGAAATTCGAGACGAAACCACCGTTCACCTCCGAGATGAGCAATAATTATAAATTCACCTCAAAAGTGAAGCACGTGTTGGTGGGGTAACTTTTTTGTTGTCTGCCATTGGGTCCTTTTGGGCCTTTAGTGGCACGGAACTTGTGGGTGTGTGTGTTAGCCTCAAGGGCCGTGTTTTTCGTTAGGGGCAGCAGGGGAAACATCACCTCCATCACTTGGCACACTTTTTCTGGCAAAAACCCATCGGTCACTTGACAAAGCGGGGTCCATATTTCATGGGTTGTTTCGGTGTTGTTGGTTCCTGGTTTCAGGAATTTATCGTAATTACGTGGTACGCGTCTTCTACCTTAGATATGTTAGGTTCCTCTCCATCACACTCGTGCCCCCTACCTGGCTATCACTCTCTCTCACTCTCTAACGGTTTGTCTATACAGCAGATCCTCCTGTTAAACCCTGAATCCGTTAGCTTTTTGAGAAAGGTGGCCTTTGAGGTAATCGACCGGTTTAGTCGCCTTTCAGGTGGTAATTTTGAGCTTTTGACGAACTTCGCGCGATTGCAACAGAAAACTGAAAATTATAGATGTACTCGCGGACCGATGCTACCTTTTTCAAAAATAGCAATTTTGGATTTGCGCAATCTGAATTCTCCCAGACTACACCATTGCTTTGGCTTCCAAGGTAAAGTGCCGGCCATTATGGTCTTCCCTGTTTTTCTGTAGATATAGCTTTCTCTCTCGCTCTCTCTTTCTATCTTTCTCTCTTGCCCCAAATAGTCGAGTTTCGTCTACGAATCCGGGTCTCAATTCAATTTCCCAGGGAAGCCTTTCAACACACCCAAGGGTTTTTCTACTGGGCAGGCACGAGAAGGAACAAAAAACTTCCTTTGGCTTTCTTCGAACTCATCAAACTCAAGTCTGGTTGGGCTGCTGATGGTTACTTGGGTCACTCAGGTTCTGATTTGGCTAATTTCTTCCGGAATGGATGGGGGAATCGATGTACAATGTACACGGTTTGCAGTTTTGCATTCTTTTTCCTTTCATATTGTTTTTATTTTGAGCCTTTTGGCTTTTGATGAATTGTCTATTTTTTACTTTTGCAGAATGAGCCCAAATTCGTCGTCTTTAAATGGTTTATCCTTCACCCCACAACGCAACATTTTTACGGAAGATCAGGAGTTTGCGGCTTCCTTGTACAAAGTGACGGTGCCGATCCAGAATGTATTGTTATTGGTGGGTTTTCCTCAGTTTTTTTTTGAGGATAATTTATAGTTTGTACCCAGGCCCGTACGAGGGGGGGGCACCGGGGGCACGGTGCCCCCCGAAATCGGTCGAGGTCCGAAAAGTTCATAAGGGGGGACCCTTATGTTTTTTTTTTTGCAAAAATTTTTCTGCCTACGGCGCTGTTTATCACTGTTTCGAAACGAATTTTACTTCTAGAAAACCTATTTTTTCATTGGTGCACCATTTTGCTAAACAAAAGTTCGCTTGCGCGCACCGTTTCCGATGTCTTTCACACGAATTCAAGCGTTTCGAACGCGGTTTTCTAAATTTTTTCGCCTGCGGCGCTGTTATTGTCGCTATTTTCGAAGGTTTTGAAAGTGGCGACCGGGACCGGGGGAGGTCGTCAAGAATTTTTGGTGGGTGCCCCCGAAATCTCGGCTCCGGTACGGGCCTGTTTGTACCCTAAAATATGAATATTTTCAGATCTCAGTAGTTGGCAACGGGTTGCTGGTGGCTGCCGCCCGAAATTTGCCAAGTCCAGTGTCTCCCTATCTCAAGTTATGCGTATCGCTTGCGGCAGCGGATCTTTGTACATCGATAAATATTTGTTTAAGTGAGTCTATCGCCTAATTTTTGGAAATTAAAGTGAATAATATCATGTTTCGGGGTTATATTAACAGGGAAGCTTCGAAGAAATATTTAATAACGCTTCTAAATATTTAATTTAATTTAGTATCGAATTTTTTCAGAGGGCATGACGAGTTACGTGATAATCTACCTCGGACTCCACAAAACCACCAATCTATGCACATTGGCTTTGTTTGAGGCGTTAAAGGTATAATTCTGGTCTTAACCCACCGCTTTTTACCGTCATTTGGAGCGTCCGTACCATTCTTTAACATGGCTAACAGCAATTTCCAGATTTCCTCGATGCTCTGCTCAAATTGGCATTTATTTATTCTAACGTTAAATCATTGGTGTGGCACCATGTGGCCGTTGAGGCATAAGGTATCATTTTGTATCCTTCGGTCCCAAATTCTTCCGTCCACATTTATCACTCTTCTCGTTTTATTTTTACATTTTCTAGGCTCAAAAAGCTTGGCTTTCAGATATGGGTAACAAATGGGCGGATGCGATACGTATTGGTGGGATTATGGGTGCTGCCACATGCTTACGTTTTTGCTTGGTAAGTTAATAAAACCTCGACGATTCAAAAAAAAAAGCTAACAGGCACCTTAAAACCTAAAAAAACGTGTTTGCCAGGTACTAGTGAAACAAGCAAAACGTTTTTACAGGTTTTGGGCACTGCCCGATGGTGGTTTCCGGGACCCGACCTGCTCAATGAAGTTCTACTTTTCATTCCCGTTCCGCGCTACGACATTTCCACTATTTTTCCTGCCGATTTTGGCTACTGTGGTGAGTTTTTGCAAAATAGCTGTTCACGATTTTTACCTAAAAATATTGCTCGTTAGCAATCAAATCCAAAAAAACGAGCACGGGGGACAAAGTAGCTGAATCGTGCCATTTCTACCTGTTTTCTATCGTACTTTTTCATTTTTAAGCACCACCCCAAATGAAATAAGCTCTTTGAACTATTTACTAACTAAATAACAAATTCTATAGCCCATTCAATCATTTGAAATTTGCTGGGCAGTCCGACTAGCATTATTTAGTCTGCCTTGGACGAGGGTCGAAGGGGCCGTACTAGATTCTTTTTGTCTGGTTTAAATTATTTTAGAAAATAGTCATCTGTTTAGTACTTTTCTTTCTACCATTAGCGTATTATTACGCTTCTCTTTTGATTAGAAAATAGGGTTCCTTCCCACCCCACCCCTTCCTCACTCGCCCCCCACCTGGTCTCTCCGTTTCCTTATCCCCCCACCCTCTACCCTCTCCTCACCATCGGCCTGTGATGGTGCCTGGCTGGCTGTGACGATAACCCATCCAATCGTTCACATCGCTACTGAATTGACCATGTTGCCTGAACGTCCTTCCTTAGATGTCCGAGCCATCGCCAGGCACACAATAAGAAATGTTGCCAATTGTGGCTAATTTTGGAAAAGCCCAAGTGAGGGCTCATAAAACAAAAAAGAGAAGGATCTGTCTTTTTCACTTTTATTTTTATAATGAACACAATTGGAGTAATGGTCAAGTGAGGGTTATAAAACTAAACTAAATACATTTAAATTACAAAACAGCTGTTCCCTTAGTTGATAGTGTTTACATAAAATATTTCAGGCAATGTACTTCAAAATCGTGCGTTGCCTAAGCGAGGCCCAGCTGAAGATGGTGAAGTCAAGTCCTAGCTGGTAAGTCTTCGCGGAAAATGAAATATAATATTTTTTCTCCAGCGCTGATCCTCTAACGAGGAGAAGTAGCGCAGAGGGTAATGTCAAGCGGAAAATGAGACTACTGGTGACAAGTCTGATCATCGTCTCGTCATACTGCTTCTCCTGGGGGCCGCATATGATATTTTTCGTAATGGTGAGTGTTGATACCGCACCAAATTCGGCCGATTAATATTTTTTCTCGTCTATTTTCCAGTAAAGCTATGCTAGACTTCCTCCATAGAATTTTTGAACGGGGAAATCCTAGTTTCATAGTTTTTTCAGGTCTGCTACCAAGACTGTCCAATCGTTGCCTACCGGGATATCCGGTTACGAACTGCGGTTGCCATCTCAGTTATCGTCAACACTCTGGTCATCATAAAAATGGCGGCAAATTTGTTCATTTACACACTCCGGATGGAGAAGTTCAGGATATGCATTGCGAGTGACTGTAAGAGCATAAAGGTAAGCTCAGCCTGAATTGAAAAGATCTACCACTTGCGTCCGGTAATTCTAACCGAACCTTGACATGTTAGGAGATCATACATTCAAACCTATTTTTTTGAGTTTTCAATGCTCCTGTTCATCATCCTTAAAACGTTCTTTTTCAGCGAATATTCTTGAAAATCTGCCGGAGCAGCATCCCCCATTCTCCATTGTGCCCACGAAGTACAAATATCACGGGAAGCTCGGTGGCTGCCGAAACGAAAGACCACACGAGCACACATTTTTGATCTATCAATATTATTACGGATAAATATTTTTTTTAACGTATTCTTTGACTTATTCGCGACCAATTCAAATCATTGCAAGTAAAGATCACCTAAACACACATAATCTGATGACCTTGATGAGATAAAATCAACCCCTGCCGCAGGGGATGGCAAGCTATGACGCGTTGACCATTCTGCCGAATAACGAGCACACGATGCGCCGTTTTCTAATAACATTTGTATTCCTATTTGGGGTAGTCAATGCTATTCCACTTCTGGAATCTTCTGGAAATTTGCCGGAAGTCACCACCGATGTTCAAAAGCCAGCCCATGATTCTGCGGTCAGCCAAGGTTACCAGCCCTTTGGGTTTCGTAAGTTTTGTCATCCCACTACTCCCAGCGATTTCCAACTACAAAAAAAAGGAATCAGAAGATAAAAAATCAGAGTACCGTTAAAATGTGATATCAAGGTCTCATTTACGATGCCTCGGGAATTATGAAATTTTTAGGGCTTACCCCAACGCGACAGCAATACATCCGACCTTGCTGGATGAACTTGTGGGGACAATTCAGGTAAGGAATTTTTACTCCGGATCATGTTTATCGAAATCCAGAAAACCTGATAATAATGGCTTCTCCCTCCGTGATTGGCAGCCAGGAATGTGCACTCACTTGATCATAGAGGCTGAATGGCTACAGGATGAGGTAGCGGGAAGGTAGGTTACCTTGAGTTGTATTTAGGCGTCGCAGATTCTGTTTTTATAAATTTATTCAAAGAGTCTTTTCAGGCCGACTAGCCATGCAAACGCTGCTTCCGTAAGTAGCGAATATTGCTCCAAAATCAAGGATATGGCTACGAAAATGGGTATAAGGCTCTGGAAGTTTTCTAAATCAAATTTAGGCGGGTCAAAAATCCAGAGCTGGGCGACCGAAAACTGCGAATTTTTGAGAGTAGTAGCCGGGGTAGACGATTGCACGGAGTTTATCGATATGGTCAATTTGTGGTAACTTTCGCGGCTCCACCAATCGGGCGGTTTTAGCACCTCGAACTCAACTGTATTGCACGAAGAGGACTCTTGGATTGGTGCCAACTTTGTGGAAAAGGTGGTATCCCTGAAGAAAATTGATCCGGATCTAATGGTGCTGCTCTCAATTTCTGGACGGACTTTTGGAGCAGTGATCTTCGAAGTCCGTATTTTGCATTTAAAAAATACATTTTTAAGGGATTTCTTTTTCTTGAATAATCCCTCCATTTAGGAGCTAAAAATCAACACCCGCCGAATCGAATTCACCTATGCCTGTCTCAGCTTCCTAAAAATGGCTAATCTCGATGGCGTCGCCTTGGATTGGTCGGATTCGGCTGGCGATATGAAGAATTACGCTAGTTATCTGCAGGTGGATACCAAAAACATTCACTTTCAAAACCAACAACTAGAATACTAGCATGAAATAATAACTAATCACGCTATTTTTTTAGGAATTCCAAACAGTCCTCAATGAAGCAAATGCCATGAAAATTGGATCACCGTATCAAGTGGTAGCAATTCTGCCAGGTGACAAGCAATCGTTGTTTGACAATTACGATTTGAGACAAATCTCGAGGTATTATAATCGTTAAAAGATTAGCAATTAGGAATTTAGTGTCGATTTTGTGGTCCTGATGCCATTCAACATCACCAGTATGTGGACGGATCCGTTGCAGATTTGGAATCAAGTAAAAAATGTTAAATTACGATAAAAATAGTAAACTCCATTTCGTTTAGAAAGAGGCCGCTCAATACATTGTCGAGCAAGGTATACCGAAAGAAAAGATTGTATTTGGGGCTGCAACTTTTGGCATTGGCTGGAAGATTACGGTATGCAAAATTCCATTAGGTGAATCCTATAGGATTGTGGTGACATTGACGGTATCATTGCGGAGGATGTATCTTCGACCATTCCGGCGTTTCAAGAAGTGGGTTTTTGGCTTCTTGTTTTTCCGAAAACCGATGGTACCTAACTATATTTTATCAATTCGAGCGTTAAAAATGAAGCGTTAATAAAAGTATAAAAACTGTTATAGAAAGTTTATCGTGATTGTCTAGATTTGCCAAATCCGCGAGAAAAGCAACCTGACGAATTGGACCCGGGATTTCAGCTTTGATTTCGATACGCCGTTCTTTACCGAAAACAGGTTGAGGCAATTTTTTACGGACGAGCCGATGATTGTACAAATGGTAGGCTTTGGCTCAATTTCACTAACATGAAAAATCTGGGCGGGGCTCCGATTTTCCAAGACCGTGACACTTTTTCCAGTGACCCAGATTCCACCGTTTTCTATTTGCTACGATCTCCAAAAGATAAAACAAAAATTTTCCCTTTTTTCATTCCTGCTAAATTTCAGATCTCCTACATCAAACAACAAGGTTATGGAGGTCTGATGATGCTGCAGCCACAGCTTGATGACGTCGCAGGGAAATGTGCTGGGCATGGTGGACAGCCATTCCCATTGATCAGCATCGTGGCATGGGAGTTGGGAGGCGTCAAGCTCGCGAAGGTTTGTCGTCAAGCTGTCAATGCGTCGATGTGTCGATGTACTAATAGACGGATAGAGCCAGCGACTGGCAAGCACGCATTATCGACTTTTAGCAGAACCTACTCAGCCAAATATGCCATTAATGTGCCCAATCGTCAAAAAAATTGAAGCTTTAAAAAGTTGCTTAAAGTTTCGAACCTGAACAATCCAATTTATTTTAAAGCTTTTGAAATTTTTTAAGGCGTCTTTGACCCTAATTATGCGTCCAAAAATGGAAATTTGGTTTAAATTTATTTTGATAATATCAGGAAATTTTTAAAAAATTAAAGTAAGTTTATCCGGTTAAGTCTGACTTTTACTGATGTAACAGGCTACACGCTTTATTACAGTCACACAACACAAATCGACAAATGGGGGGTTCAAATGATTTTATTTAGGGAGAAGAAGCGGGAGGGATGGCCCCGGAATAATCGTACGTTCAGCCGATCAGACGGAGGGCCTTCGTTTCGACTACGTTGTCGCCGTCATCGTCTCCAGATTCCATCCCCGAATCCGTGCCCGAACCCTCAACCTAAACAGTTTTAACGTCAAATGTAAAATTCTTACTTCGTCACTATTCGATTTCTTGTGCTTCTTGTGGCTTTTGTGGCTTTTGTCGTCCCGTCGTCGGTCGCTAAAAATAAATTATTTAATAACGTAATCGTTTCAAACAAGCTTTCGAGCTACCGAGAAGGCTTTGTTACACCTTTGTTGGCTATGGACCAGTTATGGATTTTAGCAGCGCCGCCACACGCAACGCGCACATTGCTACGACCACTACGTCCTGTCCGATCCCACCGAAACCGCTATACGCAACGCACCTACTGCCACGCGCGACGCACCAGCTATGATACGCAAAGCACCTAAACACAACACGCCTACTGCTATGCGCAAAATACGCACCGCCACACATTACGCGATCGCCGCGACGCGCGCCGCGAACGACGCTTATATTTGCTAACCCGCGGCCCCTCGCGTCACGAGTTTTGGTTGCAACAAGCTCAGAAAGATTCGTGAACGTAAAATCTATAGCCCTGCCCTCCCGCCTCTTGAATCCGCCAAAATTTCTACCTTCTCTTGGTGGCCGGGAAGAACTTGAAAATCGAGTCGGTCAACTGTCCTGGTCGCTTGTCGAGAACATCCTCGACCTCGACACGATTTCGGTTACGGCCGTCGAAGAACGGGTTGGATTTGATCTCCTTGGGGATTCCTGAATCGATTAAGCAAATTAAAGTACGTCCCTATGCACTTACGGCCCTCAAAAGCGTCCTCGGTATACGTTGGTACTCGGATCTCGCGGTGCTCATGTCTTCTGTGATGGTGGTGATGACGGCGATGGTGGCGGGTCTGAAAAAAAAACATTATTGTTGAATGTTTCAACAATAAGTTTTCTCAAAATATGTACCTTGACGAAGAAAGGTCCAAACATCACTGATTCGCCAACTGGATGGCGATTGGTTCTGAAGTTGTCGAGGACGATCTGAAAAAATAGCTTTAAGTACGTTTACCTATACGAACAAGCCAGAGAGAGAGAGAGAGCATGACAGAGAAATAGAGAGAGGGCGAGAGAAAGAGAAAGTGAGAGAATAAGAGCGAGCGAGAGGTAGAGAGAGAACGAGCTAGAGAGCGAGATAGAGAGAGAACCAGACTCACATCGTCCTCCTCACGGCTCTCGAACGGTCCGCTCTGGTCGAAGCCGGGGTACGGGAAATGGGGGTGTCCCTGGTGGTGATGACGGTGATGGTGATGAGGTCGGTCGTACCGAATTCGGTGAGGGTTGAAGATGTACCTAGATGTTTTAGGTTTTCATATCACCAGTGAAAGTCTGAATCTGGTCTTCAGATCTCAAAGAAGCACGAAGCAGCAGAAGCACTTTGAAATACCTACTCGATGACCTCATCTCTCGGCGGGGGTCTGAATTTCGGGAACCTGGCGGCGTTGTTGACGTAGAACGGGGCAGGCAAATCCTTGTTGACGCAGGTAGCGACATTTTCGAAGAGCTGGCAAGAGAGAGAAACCTGGTCGAAGGCCTGGCCCTAAAAATGGGCTCTTGATATGCCCCAAAACTATTTACGAACCTGTGGACACGTCAACTGGGCGAAGTCGACACCGTTGGTGCATTGCCAGTAGGTGTCCATGCAGTCGCCGCGGGTGTAGAGTTTGCCGGCCTGGCAGCGACCACGACGTCCGACCGCTGGTGCGACCGGGGCTTGAGGGAAAACGACGGGAGGTGCTGAAGCTAGACGTGAAGCGAGAGAGCGATAGAGAGAAAGAGAGTGAGAGAGGGCGAGTAAGAGATGGTAGAAGCGAGAAGACGATAAATGAGTACGAGCTGAAGGGAATGCGAGAAAGCTACACGGATAGACAACTTACCAAACGACGGCTGCGGCAAGTTCAGAGGAATCAGTGGGAGTTGCGCTATAAAATGGAATTTTTATCACTTCAGTATTTTTCGAGAATCAACTTCAAAATCAAAAACTTACGAGCTTGAGCAACCGGAGTCGGGACTTGCCAATTCTGAACCGGGGCCGGGGCGGGCCACTGTTGTATGGGAACTGCAACTTGTATTAACGGAGCTGAGGAGCAAAATTGTTACCATCCTGGACCTGAAGTGGGGCGGGAACGGTCCACTGGTTCTGCTGTTGCTGCTGTTGAGGAGCGGGCTGGCTAATCGGAGCAGGGATTTCCCAATTTTGGGTGGGCTGGGCGATAGAGGCTGAAATTCCATAAGCAATGAAAGGGTTTCAGAAAAATAGTAGTTCGATTAGAAATACGTATGGAAATGTAGATTTGCTGAATCTGCTAGATCTTCGGCATACCAAGACCTTATAGCTACGAAACCATACCGTTCTGAACCGGAAGCGGGGCCGGAACCTGCCATTGCTGCTGATCAGCTGCCGGAGCTGGTTGAACAGGGGCGGGGTTGGGCCAGGGTTTCTGCTGTTGTTGTTGCTGTTCAGCTACTGGGGCGATCGGAGCAGGGACTTCCCAGTTTTGAGGGGCAGCCGGGGCGATGGGAGCTAAAAGTGTCGTGATCTCGCCCTATCCCTCTGTATCGCTCTCTCTCTCGCTCACTCTCTCGCTCACTCTCTCTCCAGTTTCTCCATCTCGCTCTCTAACACTCACCGCTCTGTTCCGGAAGTGGAGCCGGAACCTGCCATTGTTGCTGATCAGCTGGCGGGGCCGGAGCGGCAGCTGGCTGCTGCTGCTGCTGCCAGTTCTGGGCGGGGAGACTCGTCCAAGTTGGCGGGACTTGCGGAGCCACAGGAGCTGAAATGCGTGATAAAAACTTTCTGGTAGGCGCGACAAACCATCCTGGGCCTGGATCGGGGTGGGAACGGTCCAGGTTTCCTGTTGTTGCGGCTGAGGCTGCAGTTGCTGTTGTGGCTGCTGCGGACCGGCATTTAGATCGATTTGTTGCCATTGGACTGAATATCGTTAAATAGAGAAAACTCAAGAGATTCTCACATTCCGGTGCAGCGACTATCGGCGGGGCCTGGAGCGGCTGGATCGAGATGGACGGCTGGGGTTCTGCAACATTTGCAGTTTGTGAACGAAATTTGCATGTTTTTACCACTTCTTTTACTACATGTTTTTACTATTGCAAGTAACTGGTCATTTTCACTAATTGCGCAAAAGAAGCGGACGTTGCGTGCCGCAAAAGTCGAATTTTATCACGATTTTATGATGGCGCGTACGCGTTGCCAAATTTTTCCTAACCAGTAAGTAGACGTACGTCTCACGAATGGTCCTCCAGGTTGGAAGTTCTCCTGAATCGGCTGCTCGGCTTGGAGTCGCATCTCGTCCATTCGGTGAAGCGGTTGGGCCGGTTCGTCTGGAAACAATTCGTTTTGACAAACACATAAAAACCCTGCTTTTTTAGTATTCATCGGGTTATTTACGGTCCAAAAATAGTAACATGCACAGGATGTGATACTTTCCGCAAATCGACAGCTATTAAATAGGCATCTTGGCTTACTTACCAGCTCTTGGCTGCCCATTACACGACCCGACGTTCTCGATGTAGTCGCAGGCTAAAAAATGACAGGGTATTTTTCTAGGCAGCAAAACCTACCGATGGTGGCCTCATTGTAGTAAAGCCCAGCCGGGCACTCGGCCGCATACGAATTCCCATTTGAGCACATGAAATATTGGTGGCTGCAGCCGAGGGAGTACGAGCCGTCGGGGAGGCTCGTGCAGCCTAAAATTGACAGGTTTTTCGATCAGAATCAACGGCAAATTAACAGACAAAAATTCGGTTTCCCGACCCTTTAAAATATTCTATTTCTTACCATTTTCGGGAAGGCCTACATTGTCGGCCCCTATCACGGCCGCGGCCGCTAAAAGGGAGCCCAAGATTTGCCAGGAGCCCATATGATGGTCTGAAAAGCAGAATTATCGAGGTGTAGCGAATCTTAAGTTAGTAAGGAGTAACTTCACGGAATTTCAAAGTCCGTTAAGCTTGGAAAAAAGACTTTAACGGCCCGAACGGCGGAAAAATATGGAGGGAGGCCATGTAAAGGTTTGTAGGTAAAAATGCATGAAAAAGACGGTATGGATATCAGTTACAAAATTTTGTATATATCTGTAGCTTTTTCGATTCCTAAAGAATCGCAAAATTCGAGACCGGATTACGGTACCCCCAGCAAACTTTCAGCCGACGAGGAGAAGGAGAATAAATGGGCCGCCTTTCCCTCGATCTCCCCCTGGGAATCAATCGCCTCTTGATAATGTGGCTACAACAACATAGCTGAAAGCCCCCTCAACCCACCCCCGGATGTCCATTTTTCGCCACCTTTTTCTGGGCTCGCAAAGCATTTCGTCGGTGGATGAATCGTTGTCGGTTCCGGTGGGATTGGAAAGGTGGCAGGAGGATCGAAACTAAATTTTTTTCTTTTGTAAGAATCGAATTTAGAAACCTGGATCTAAAGAATCAACGTCAAGAAATTATATTTACTGTTACCGTATTTTAGTGATGCTGACCAGGGTTTGTTGCTCAATGACAAAAATCGAATTTAGCTAATTTCTAGAACGAAATAGCTATGATATATCAAAAACCCCTTGCAATTTCGAGGGGTCCGATGACTCTGGATAAATTATGGTATGGATACTATTATGGATAAAGGATTTTTTATGGCGCTTTTCCGCATTAATGATAGGATGCAAGGAATATTTAGCTAAGCTTAAATTGTATGCATAATAATTTTCAAATAGCAGTTTTCTTGCATACTTTTACCGCATTTTTGTAAACCAAGGTGTATCAAAAAGGTTTTACGTTTTAAATGTAATTTAAAAATTTTTGCATTTAGACCGACCGGAGTCTGTCGTTACACAACATTAATATTAGCAAAATTGACTAAGTTTGATAATGTTCTCATTTGCTGAATCGGCATTTTATGCCTATTCTCGATTTTGGTTCGATTTCATGCCCATCAATCAGTTTCGAATTTCCGCGGCCTCGCTCCCGGCCTGGGAATGTTGAAATACGCGACAGCCAATTTCCACCTCCCGGCAAGACGTTCCCGCCACTCAACAATGCCTCCCGCAATTTTTATTTTGAAATTTTTGCTGGAGGCGCGGGACGGTTTCCGGTCGTGGGCGTCTTGCAAATTTAACAGTGCTTTGCGCTAATGGTTCGCAGTTTCATTAATTTATCGACAAATGGACGTTCTTCGCCAATTTTTGCTTTCGCGCTTCCTGATGTTCTGTTATTGCATAGCACCAAAATTGCCATTTGCGGCGCCTAGCAACGGAAGATTCGCTTGGTAGTCGCATCTCGAAGTATTTTTGCAATGTCCAGGAAATCCTTTGCTTTAGGTGTCCTTTTTTTAAAGGAAGAACTTAGGAAGTTCTAGAGCTCTTGTAATGCCATTTAGGTTGCATGGGGGCTGTAGTAATTACAAGTTCTCCAAAACACATGTAAAAATTTATTTAAT
>CATQJA010000324.1:0-19142 GCA_958295435.1 Mesorhabditis spiculigera
GGAGGGACCAACTTGACCACTCTCTAATGCAACAAAAAAAAATAGATAAAACAACCGAAAAACCATTTATTATGCAACATCAAGACACGAGAAAGACAATCATCTAGAGGGCACAGAGCATTTAAATTAATCGAATAGGTGAAGTATCGTTATTTCCGGTATGTAGTCTTTGGCGGGTAGATCACGGTGGCCGAGCCGAACGAGAAGCCGACGGGTTTTGGTGACGGGCGGAGAGCTCGAGCAGTCGATCCGTGCGCTTCATCAGACGACCGACGCGACGATACTGAAAAAGGTGGCTCTCTCTCACTCTCTCGCACCTTCTCTATCGCTCTCTCTGTCCCTCTCTCGATCTTTCGGTCTTTTTTTTCTCTCTCGCTCTCCCTCTCTCTCTCTCGCTCTCTCATACCCGATCCACAGCCTTCACCAGCGTCGTCCCCAAAATCATCGCCGACAGCGCGATCAGCACCACGTGCGGGATGGCCATCAAGAGGAGACTGAAACCACAAGCATAAAGTTGGTGAAATAATGAAACGTTTTCTCGGAAGTTTGAACCTTTAACTTATCAAATTAAACGTCGAAAACTAACACCTAATTTGCACAAATATTTAAAATTTACTCGGATTCATCCAGCGATCCCATCGAGTCAGCGGGGCGGCGAGTTGGAGCTGGAGCCGCAGGGTACCACCAAATTTGGGCGAGAAAATGTCAAATTTTTCCAGTATTTCGAAAATTATGTAAATTTTCTGATGGTAATTTGCAATTTTAAGTTTTGCGCATTGTCTCTCCATCCCTCGCCCTCGCTCTCTTTATTTCGTTAGCTCTTCTCCTGCCTTCCCCCTATATCTCGTTTTCGCGCCCTCTCCCTCTCTCTCTCTCTCTCTCTCGCCTCTCGCTCTTGTTTTGCTCGATTTTCGCAAATTTATTACAACTCAAAACATGTGACAACTGCCACGTGGAGCTGAAGAAATCCTGAGGCTGACAATTGATACGGGTTCGACAGATATCCGTCGATTGGGCTTCGGTGCACTGACGATGAGACGGCCCAGATTCCGTCGAACCTCCACCCAACGATCTTTCAGTCCTGTTCGCATACTGCTCGAGCAGAGGTACAGCATCTTAAAGTGACTTTGACTACAGTCAAAGCGAGCGAGAAGCTGAGAGAGAGAGAGAGAGAGAGAGAGAGAGCGAGAGAGAGCGAGAGAGAGCGATAGCGAGACCGGGGCGACTGACAGAGGTGCGCACTTACCGGAGCTGCAGAACTGCAGGGCGGTCGTGCAAAGTAGCTGAGGTTAGCGTTAAAAATTAACGAGCCGACACTGAAATAAAAAATATTAGAAACGCAAGCCACCAAATTAAAAGGAACTGTTGCTGCTTGGCCATTAGTAATTTGATGGTAACCTACTCGATCTTCTGCCCCAACCAAAAACTGGCATAGGTAAAAATCATTTGCGTGACGAACACCGAGATCGAAGTGAAAAAGATGAAGCGCTGTCGACGGGCGAGTTGTTCTGACATCTGAAAAAAAATCGGGATATAAATCTGTATATTAGGTGCTGGGCGTATTACTGAATTGCTGCTGTTTCGATCAGCCGCTTTGCGCTTACCCAGACAATCTTCAGCGCACATGCAAAATATAAAAGAGCCGCCGCTATGATTGCGAATGCGAGCAGGCCAATTCTGAACGTCTAAAACACGATTTGGACATTTTTTTTATTGCTTTTCACTAAGCGATATACGTGAGCTTGAAAATAAATCCCCATCAATATTGATTACCCTGATCGCTAACCTGAAAAGGCCATAGATATTCTTCCTGGTATCCACTGACTGGTGTAAACCAGATCCGACTGATATGCTGCGTGACATGCAGAAAAAAGGTTGTAATTCCAATTGTGATCGCAATAATGGCACCGACGATCGGGATCCAGTGATTTGTCTAAAAATCTACTTGAAAACTAGGCAAAGTCTAGGAAGGAGAGAGAGAGAGAGAGAGAGAGAGAGAGAGAGAGAGAGCGGGAGAGAGACGGAGAGAGAGAAAGAGAGAGCGGGAGAGAGAGACAGAGAGAGAGCGGTGAGAGAGAGACAGACGGGATGAGAAAGAGAGAGCGGGAGAGAGAGAGAGAGAGAGAGAGAGAGAGAGAGAGAGAGAGAGAGAGAGCGGGAGAGAGGAAGAGAGAGATCAGAGGCAAAAATGCGTACCTCTTCGCGGATATAAGTCGCTTCATGGTACCGTAGATACGCCATCAGCAAGTTAGTGCATACCAGCATATCCTGTAAACCTCCTCCAGCCCCTTGCCAGATCAAATTCAGATCAACCCGAAAATCCAGGGCACACCCCGTAATGACAGGTTCTAGAATCGACACTTTCAAGCGACATAAAACTTTGTAAAACGTGATTTAATGAATCCGGGGAGATCTGGTATTTACAGAAAATCTCACCTCGTGCCGACATCACCAAAGTACAAGCATCAGAGATATACAACAAGCCTATACAAATCCGATAGTTAAATCTTAGCCTTTTCATGGTTAGGATAAATATTAACAGTGCTGTATAAGCGATTAACGCCAAAAAATTATACCCGCAAATGACTGTAGATGAGGTCATGCTCGTGAAGGGCGGGTCGCATTGGGGATGGAGCCAGGAGGTGCACTAAAAATCAATCAATTCTGGCTCGCCGGTCTTTTTAAAGACCTACCATGACTCCAAGCATTTCGAAAACAGCGTTCATACTGGGTGGGCAATCTTCAAAATTCATACAGGCCGGAGGAAGGTATACGTTGTAAGATACGGTAGTGTTCATCTGCTTATAATTTGCAGAAAACGCAGAAGCCTTAAGAGAACCAAGAAAAAAGCCGCTAGAATTTCGTCTATTATTGCGGCACGTGGCTCGGACTTATGAAGTTAAGGTAGGTCGACCGAAAATGTGGAGATTGAGAAAGGGAGAGCGAAAGAGAGACAGAGAGAGCGAGCGAGCGAGCGAGAGAGAGAGAGTGAGTTGGAGAGAGAGCGCGAGAGAGAGAAAGAGCGAGAGAGAGCGAGAGAGAGTGAGAAGCGAGAGTGAGAATTGCCAAGTCACGTCGAGCCAAGGTGTTGTTTGGCCCTCGCACCTAAACCATTCGAGAATCGGCACGCGAGACGGAATTGGTTTTCCGGAGAACATTCTGAACCTGTCGGCCCCGTGCCAAATGGGTATTTTCGGCTGTGTTACTTTGTTGTTGGCCGAGTAAAAGCAGGTGAGCCAAACGTAACTAGTAGTGATGCCGAAAACGCGAAAAAATTCTTTTTTGTTCGCTCTCTTCACAGTCTCTCTTTGTTCTCTCTCTCTCGCTCGCTCGCTCTCTCTCTCTCTCGCTCTCTTTCTCTCTCTCTGTTTTACCATGCAAGTAAAAATTAACTTTATTAAAAACACACCACAACCCGGGGGAAGTTACAAGGCTAGTACGAGTACATCTGAAAAAAGAGTGACGAATGGTCTAGAAGAGGTGGAAAACACTACGCTACGCTACACTACCAACGACTACACACGCGAAAACAGGATTTCCAAAACAGTGCCGAAACCGGGAGGGCTGTAAGGACGAAATTGTGGAACCCAAGACAGCAACTGGGGGGCTGTAAGGGGAGGGAAGGGGAGAGGGCGAGAGCGCACGGAAGAAGGGTAGCGCACAGAGATGACGAGGGAAAAATTGGGGGTACGGTAGGGTGGGAGAGGGTACGGTAGGTCTTCGCGTTGGGCCGCCGGGTCCTCAGGCTTCAGACTCGTTGTTGCGCGCCTCGTCGAGGGCGGCCAGGACCACCTGCAGGTACACCTGAAAAAATTATAAAAAAGCTTTTCTCCACATTTTCTCTCTATCTCTCTCTCTCTCTCTCTCTCTCTCGCTCTCACCTTCTCATTCGACGTCAACCCTTCAGCAGGGATCTTCTCAAGCAGCTTGTCGGCCTGCGTGTTCTGCACCAGGGCCAGCAGCTCACCGTGCTGGTCCTCCATCGCGTACAGGCTCACCACCTCGATCAGCCTGAAATCAGGAGCTGATCTGCTCGAGAAGCTTCAAAAAAGCGGGCTTGGACTGCTCGAACACGTCCAAAACGCGCCCCCGTTACCAAAACCAATGACCCCCTACTTCTCGCGCAGCGGCTGCGGCGAGTTCGGGATCGCGTCCACAATTCCGCCGACGAGCATCGACAGCTCGGCGAGCAGCTTCGGCCGCTTAGCCTTCAGCCACATCAACGGCGACTCGGCCAGGCAGGACTAATGGAGATGTACAGTGAAAGCCAGAGAAAAAGACAGGGGGTGAGAGAGAGCGAGCGAGAGAGAGAGAGAAAGAGAGAGAGAGAGAGAGAGAGAGAAAGAGAGAGAGATGCTATCCCGTACCACGACGTCTTCAGCGTGGATGTGCAGCCATCCGGAGTAGATGAGCCCCGAGGCGAGACGAACAGAAGTCTGGCGCACAGCCGCGTCTTCAGCCTGCATACCGGCCTGCAGGCAACCGAGGAACCTGGAAGAATGACGTCGTTTCGAGCGTAGCGTAGCGGAGTCTAGCATAGTCCTGCGTATCGTAATGACTTTTCGTAGCGTAAATTAGTGCCTGGCGCAGCGTAGTGTCGTGTAACGTAGCGTCATCTAACGTAGTGTCATCTAACGTAGTGTCGCCTAGCGTGCGTAGCATACGGTTGCTTAGCGTAACCTAGCGCAGCGTATCGTAATTTAGCCATTCGTAGCTTAACGTAGCGTGTGTAGCGATCGCCTAGCGTAGTCTTACGTAGCATAACGTAGTGTAGCGTTGAGTAGCGCAGCGCACATAGCGCGCCGTAGCCAACGTTGCGTGGTGTAGCGCAACGTAGTGCAGCATAACCCGTACCTCTGGTTGGTGAACGTAAAGTGTGCCGGGACGGGGAAGACAAAGTACTGCAGCAGCGTCAAGGCCTCTGCGCGCAGACGATCAGGGACGCCGCGCCACGGGTACGGCCCAGAGCCGCTCAGCTCAAACTGCGAGATCTGGAATTTCAGGGCGTAATCGGAGGAGTTCAATGTTCTCACGGCCAGCGTGAAGATCTCGCGGCGGGCCGCATCGATCGTCGGCCGCTCGCCGTCCTCTTCCGGGTCGCCGCACGCCGGCAACGAGTGCAGGATCACGCAGAAGTACTTGATCAGGCACTCTAAAATCAGGAAATCGCGGATTTTTTAAATCAAAAATTTCGGTAAGTCTATTCTCAAAACACCAACAATACCGTAACAGCCTACCCCTGACTTCCTGGTCCTGCTTCAGGGCGGTCAACGACTTGGGCAGCGGGCGGGACAGCTGGAGCAGGTGGCCGCCCAGGAACTCGTTCACGTCGCGCATGCGCAGCAGATCGTGGCGCTAAAAATTAATTACAGTTACAATTACAGCTTTCTGAAACATGTTCAAGCCGTCCGGAACCCAGTTACGCTTACAAATCCCAAAAAGCAAAAACTAAGCCCAATGCGGGGCTCGAACCCGCGACAACCAGATTAAGAGTCTGGTGCCCTACCGACTGAGCTAACCGGGCAGTGAGGGGATCGACCGCAAAGGGGGGTAAGAGGGGGTGTGGAATATAGAGGGCTGGGTGCCCCCTGGCTACGAGATTACGACTTCCCCCTCCGCTATTTTACATTATCAGGGGAGGGGGGCTAATTTTGTTCCTAGAAGTCCAAAAATGCGTCGTAACATAATAAAATCGTTTTAATTGCGAAAAGCCTTCTCAATAAAAATTAAAAAATTCGAAAGCGAAAAATTTCGAAAAATCGATATTATTGTTTTTTTCTCAATTTAAGATGGAAATTAAATGCTTAGGAAATAAAAATACAATTCAGAAACAATTGCTTTATTTTATCGGAAAAATTCAATCTCAAGAAAAAAATTTGCTTAGGCTTAGGTAGTAAAGATAGTAAAGAAGTACCTTTTGGCAGCCTGGATTTAATGATGCTGCTGACTCGCCACACTCCCCCCCCCCCGCTAACACACCAGAACCAAACCAGTACCTGAATGCCCATGGGGTGTTCGCGGTTGGTGATCTGCTCGAGGAGGAGGCCCAGGAAGTTGGCGAGGTGGCAAATGTCTTCAGGGGAAAGCTCCTTCAGACGTCGGCACAACGCCACCATCAGCTTGAAGAACGATTGGCGCTTCAGCTCGACGCCCTGGTCGAGGACGACCGGTAGGTGGGAGAGGAGGCGGCGCAGGGTTTTGCTGAAAATTTGGTCATCTACCGAGTGTTCTAAACGGGAGAGCGAGAGAGAGCGCGAGAGAGAGAGAACCCAAACCCACGCGCAGGTGGTGAACGGCTCGGCGTCGTCCATGGCGAGCATGCCGCGCACGATGTGGGCGAACGGCTCCTCATACAACGGCAACATCCCCACGGCAAACTCGAACAACTACACCAACTAGTTTAACCAGTACATGCCTCCCACCTCCATACGGTGCAGCGCGTTGTTGTTGGCGATCTCGAACTGGAGGCCGACGAGGTGGCCGAACATGTGGATCGCGTCCGGCGGGAGGAGCATCTCCTTCTCGGCGTGCACCGTCTGGCACAGCCTCAGGAAGCAGGGCAGCACGTCGCCGCGCTTCTTCTTCCGCGCCTCGCCCAGCAGGGTCAGGGCCTGAAAAAAATACGGATTTGGAAGCGAGAGAGCGAGAGAGCGAGAGAGAAAGAGAGAGCCAAAACCCACCACCCTGACGATGCCCTCCTCGCCCTCGGCCTTGAGAATCTTGATGAAGTCCTGCTTCGTGTAGTCAGTGCGAACCTTCTAAAACCAAAATTTACATATCGGCGAAATCTGCATCTAAAACACCCGTCAATAGTAATGCAACGTACCTTCTTGTAGACCATCGTCGAGTAGGTCGAGTAATTGGGGGTGGTATGAGGGAAAAGAGATAAACGCCGTTTTTAAGGCAGAAATTTATGTAAATCAGTGTCATCCGGCACTTCCGGTTGTGTAAATTGCGTTTTTCGTGGTACCACTCGCTTTGCATGTCGGGATTATCGTTGTCGGTATTCTTGTTGTCGAAATTTTTCGCATGTATATTTTGGTTATAGGATTTTGGCTTGTCGGTATTTTCGCTCTGGAGTTCTCAGTGTCAGGATTAAGGTTGTCGGGATTTCGCTATCGGGATCTCGGCTTTCAGGATTTTGGCCGTCGGGATTTCGGCGGTTGGTCTTCTAGCTTTGCGGGATTTTCGACACCTACATTTTGGGTGTCGGCATTTTTGCCCCCGGGAATTTGGCCTACCGGGGCTTTGGCTGTCAAGATTTTGATTGTCGGTTATTTTGGCTGTCCGATTATGGCTGTCGGTAACCAGGTATTTTCCGGCCCCTATTTTAGTCCCAACCCAACAAGTTCCCAAGCCAATTCCGGCCTAAATGAATCGCCTCGCAAAGCTCAAAAACAAAAAAAGCTCGCCGAACCAAGTCAACAACCTATTTGCCGACCCGCTGATCCACTAAAAACCTCATTTTTCCACCCAATTCCAGCGTGAATTGGCCGCAGGAAAATAGCATTCTGCGCGGGTGCGGAGGCGTCTAGTGTACTTGCAAGTTGGCACGGGATTTGGAGCGTCTCGTACTTGCTGAACTCGATGGACAAAATGTTTTCGGGGTCAGGGCTATTAGGTCGGCCGATAATCAGTTTTGGGTCATTAGGTCGTTTTATCAAAACACATGGGCTACGGTAGAAGTTCTTAGCTTGTCCTCTCACTCTCTCTCTCTCTCTCTCTCTCTCTCTCTCTCTCTCTCTCTCTCTCTCTCTCTCCTTCTCTCTCGCTCTCTCCTCCTCTCTCGCTCTCTCGCTCTCTCTCTCTTCCTCTCTCTCTCTCTCTCTCTCTCTCTCTCTCTCTTTTTCTCGTCGCTCTCTGTCACTTTCCCTCTCTCGCTGTTCTGTTTCTTCCAATCTCGTGCTCATTTTTCGCAACAGTTTTATTAAATACTCGCTCTCCCAACGGTATGGCTTAAAGTTATAGTCGGGGCAGTAGATCTTCGTCTTCTCGGGAGTGACATCAAGTTCTGGAGGTTCATCTTCACCTCCACCAGCTGATCCTTGAAACTCGAGCGCAAGCTGCTCGAGCAGAGGTACAGCATCTGAAATAGAAATCGAAATAGTATCTGGGCGAGAGAGAGAGAGAGAGAGAGAGAGAGAGAGAGAGAGAGAAAGCTAGCTTTAGCTTACCGGAGCCACCGAGCAACAAATTGGCTTTGCGAAAAAACTCAAGTTGGCGTTGAACCAATCGTCCCCAATCCTGAAAAACTCAAATAGTTCTTGAAAATCAGATTTGGATACCCAATCTTGCTGCCAAGCCAAAAGCTCGCATAGCTGAAGATGACTTGGGTTACAAAGACGGCAAAAGACGTAAAGAGGATGTATCGTTGACGCTTGGTGCAGAGAGAAGACATCTAAAAATTGGAGAACTACAAAAGTTCGTTTAAAAAGATTATTTTTAAAAAATTAATTTGAAATTGGCCTGATCAGGTCTAGTTTCTTACCTGTGCCACCTTGATCGCACAAGCCAGGTATAGAAGAGCTGTAGTAAGAATGCAGGAGCCGAGGAAGATGAAGCGAACGTGCTGAAAAGAGCGTTGAAATTTCTGTCTATATCTCTCGTTCTCTCTCTCTCCCTCTCTCCCCTTCCCTCTCTCTCTCTCTCTCGCTCGCTCTCTCTTTCTCTCTTTATCGTACCTGCAGAGGCCATAAATTAGCATCATGATAAATCGGATCGTACCAGACGGTGCTCAACTTTTTGGTAATATGGAGGATAAAAGTAGTGATTCCAATCAGCACCGTGATGATGGCACCGACGCTCGGGATCCAGGGGGTGGTCTAAAATAGCAGGTTTCAAAAATTTGCCATGCTTAGGCTTTTCGAAGTATTATTAAAGCAGCCATTTTACGCCTTTAAACTACATCCATACCTCTTGATGCAAATGTCGAATCTCATACAGCCGTAAGTAGGCCATGAGAACATTGGTGCTGACGAGCATATCTTGAAGCGCTCCACCAGCCCCTTGGTAGATCAGATTCAAATCGACTCGATAGTCGATAGCACATCCAATGATTGGCTCTAAATGTAACTATTAAACGACTCTAACGCCAAAATTTTATCAGTAAGCCGTTACATATTACGCTTTTCACAGGTAACTCTAGCCATTTTGGAACGATATTCAGCTTACCCCTAGCCGTCATTATCAGCGTGCAGGAATCCGATAGGTAAAGTAACCCGACACATATGCGAAAGTTAAAGTTCAGCCGTTTCATCGTGACCATAAGAATTAGTAGAGTCGTATAGACAATCAGTACAATCGCATTATAACAGAAAATAACATCCGAAGCGGCCGTTGGCGTGAAGATTGACTCGCACTGTGGGGTCAGCCAGGAGGTAGCCTGGAAAATCATAATACTTCGATTTTGGCAACCATTTAACGTTATCCGGAATCCTAAAGGGTCCCCGCTAGCTGGCACTAAAATCCATATGTTCAAAAGATCGTGGATAGAGAACCCTAGCTTCCTGAAAGATCTCCGCCAGCTCGCCCGGCCCTCACTTCCCCCCAGGGATCCCTGCTAGCTTACCTCGAATTTCAATGCTCTAACGATCGCAGCTAGATTGCCCAGATTCCTCAAAAGGTCGCTGCTAGCCTGCCTTGGGCTGGCATACTCAAGGATCTCCGCTGGTTTCCGCCTAGTTTCTGCGCTCTATAGTAGTGCCGGGTAGCAAGCCCTAGGTTCCCGAAGGATCTCTGCTAGCTCGCCTTGTCTGGCCTCCTCAAAAAACTTTGCTAGCCGGCCTGGGCTAACAAATTCTAATGTCAAGTTTTAGCTTCATCGTAATCTCCGAAAACCCACCATAACCTGCAGGAACTCTCCAAGTGTATTCCAATCCGGTGGACAATCTTCGAATTGGAAGCAGGCAGGCGGGTAGTGGACGACCAACGGTTTCAAGGTGGTAAATTCAGGCATTTCTGTAATTAAATTAGTTAAGAGGACAAAAAAAAGGAGAAGCCATCAATAATAACTTTCTACTTGACTCCTAAAAAATCATAAAGAAAAGTAGAGGAAGAACACTGCCCCTGCCGCCAAAACAATGTTCCCATTTTCCAAGATTTTCCCCGACCCCGATTCTGTTTTGATCTAATCGCATAGCGCGCGGGTGGTTGTAACGGCATTACCATTAATGTGAGCACGAGAATGGAACGGCCGGGTCGGACCGTAAAACAATAAAAACAGCAATTAGCGCCCGGGTTTGCGGGTCCTGGAACATTGCCAAGATGCTCCAGGCGGCCAAAGACCATCAATTCCGTTGCGCACCCAATTCCGAATGTTTTTAGATGTTTAGAATGCTATTTTCGAGTCTCAATACGCACAATTCGTACCATCTGTAACAACAGCAAATCAGAAAACGCTCAAAGGTCGTAAAAGCTGACGCTGGACCTTGCCACAGCCGTTCTGGAGGTGAGCCAGAACCCATTCCGTTGCGCGCCAAATTCCACATGTTTTTACGTGTTTAGTCCGCTATTTTTGGGGTCCCACCACGTACAAATTCGACGTAAGAACAATGCGTTTTCGCGTCAAGTCTGCCTAGATGTTGTTGAGCTACTTTTTTTGGGATCGGAATTGGACCGTGAGAATGAACATTCGTGTACCTAGTCGTATGGGAATCCGAGGCAGGCCAAATAAAAATAATTCAACAACCTAGAGTGCCGCTTTGCCTTGATTTTCAGGTAAAAGTTTTAAGATTTTTTAGGTTTAGCAATTTAGGTGAGAATTTACAATCTGTCCGCCATTTCCTATCCCGTAGTCTACCGTACTCCCCTAACCTTTTTTAAATTTACCTCAAACCCCCGATTTCGTACGCTACACGGCTCTCGAATTTTACAGATTTATGACTGTTATGGTTCCGATACCATTACCTTGATGCGTACTTAAATTTCAGTTATCTTTATTACTTTTTCTTCACTTCCTCCTCATATACTAACCCTGCCCGTCTGACTGGTCATCGAGAGAGATTGGCGCTTGTTTGCAGTAGAAGACGTCTTGCTGACAATGCTCTGGATATTCGTCCTCACTTCCCTCAACTGCACTTTTAGCTTGGCGCGTAGACTGTTCGAGCACAGGTACAGCATCTGCACCAGGAAATATTTACCGTAAAACAATCCCTAATTAGGACTGAAAATTAGATCAAGACGAAGTTGAGAGAGGGCGAGAAAAGCAGAGAGTGATAGAGAGAGAGAGAGAGAGAGCGAGAGAGAGAGAGAGGCACCTACCGGAGCTATCGAGCAGCAAATTGGCTTGGCAAAGTGGCTGAGGTAGGCGTTGAAGTAATCGTCACCTAGGCTGAAAATGTAAAGTGTAATTTTCTTCCAGTTCCGCTTACTTAATCTTGCTTCCCAGCCAAAAACTGGCATAAAGGAATATGACTTGAGTGACGAATACGGTAAAAGATGTAAAAAGGATCAGGCGATGTCCTCGGGTGGATGAGGTTGACATCTGAAAAAACTATCTCTCTTTCTCTCTGCGCTCTCTTACTCTCGCTCGCTCTCTCTCTTTCTCTCTCGCTCGCTCTCTCCCTTTCTTTCTCTCTCGCTCTCTCTCCCTCTCTTTCTCTCTCGTCAAACCCACCCTAGCCACTTTTATAGCGCATCCCAAGTACAGTAGCGCAGTCACGAGGACGGCCAGGCCAAGAAATAGGAACCGGACGTACTAAAAAGCGATAAATACTTAACAATGCATGGAATTACCAAGTATCTAAACCGGAAAAGCTGAATTTTTGATCCAAAATACCTGCATGGGCCAAATATTGGCGTCTCCATAAGCCGGGTGGAACCATACGTCGGCCAACAGGTGTGTTTGGTGTAAAACAAAGGTCGAAATTCCGATCAAGATCGTGATGATCGCTCCGATGACGGGTATCTTGTTGCTGACCTGGAAAAGAAGATTATAATGTTAAGCCGGCTGTGAAAACGCTCAGGTCGAGATCTCCTCCATTAAAGGAGCATGCCAGGCTGCGTTTTGAAAGAGCCTTCCGGCTAGTAACTTGCCAATTATAGATCGGCCCTTCTAAGTGGGCCTTCCTGATCCCTTTAGGTATCGCGCCGTGAAATTTATAGATATGATTAGCGATATTTTAGCGTGTTGCATCACACGGCGCGGTTCAATTGGCTGGAGAACCGTAACGACGTCTATTTTTGCTACTCACCTCTCTATGCAGATTCGTTATTTCGTTTAGCCTCAAGCACGCCATGAGAACATTCGTGCTGACGAGCATATCTTGAAGACCGCCACTTATCGCTTGATAAGTGATATGCAAATCGACTCGATAATTCATGGCACAGCCGAGCTCCGGTTCTAAAAGGTATTTTAACAAGAGTTATTGTTTAATTTCCCTCTCTATAATTTAAATTTTAATTCGATCGTTTAATACCTGTAATGAACAAAATTTTATCGAGAGTGAGGAGAGAGAGAGAGAGAGAGAGAGAGAGTACGAGAGAGTGAGGTAGAAAGTAAGCGAGAGGGAGAGAGAGAGGGCGAGAGAGAGAGAGAAAGAGAGAGAGAGAGAGAGAGAGAGAGAGAGAGAGAGTGAGGGAGCGGGAGAGGGAGAGGGAGAGGGAGAGAGGGAGAGAGAGCGAGAGAGAGAGAGCGAATGAGAGAGAGGGAGAGCGAGAGAGAGCGAATGAGAGAGAAGAGAGAGAGAGAGAACGTGACTAATTCACGAAATTCTCACCACGTGCCGTGAGAACCAAGGTGCACGAGTCGGAAAGATACAAAAGCCCGACGCAAATTCGAAAATTGCGCGTTAATCTCTTCTGCGAGAGGATAAAGATCAATAATGCCGTATAAATCGCCAGGGTCAGGATATTAAAGCAGAAAATGATGTCCGAAGATGTAGGAGTGGCGAACCAGGACTGGCAAATTCTTGGGTTGATCCAGGTTGTGGCCTAAAAAAAGCAAAAACCTGTTGATTTTATGGTATTTTGAGATGAGATTGTTGATGCAGAAATGTTGTAATGTATAAAATCAAAACATCTGTTTGGTGCTATTAAACAAATTAAAACATGAAAAAGATAAAAATTCGCGATGCAATTTTTAGGGGCACTTTAAGCTTCTAAAAATTTCTAATTTTAATATGGTAGGAATCGCGAAAATGCCACAATTTTTTTAATACACCTACTAGCTTACCTAGGTAAAATTTCCTTAATTTTCAATTTTTCCGACTTACAACAACTACCAGGAGCTCGACAGCCGTATAAAGATTCGGAGGACAATCGGCAAAATCGAAGCAGGCTGGTGGGAAATATACCACTATCGGATATTCCGTTGTAAACCGCATAAATACGTCCAAGTCAAATTTAGATGTAGAAAATCGAGGGCTTTTCTGAAGCTGTTGTGCCCACAACCAACAATCGCATTATCCGAGAACGTGGGCCCCCCGTGCCTTACTGTGTTGATAGGCGTGGTAAAAACAATCAAGGAAACCCCATGAGAAATTGGGGAAAACGTCAGGTGTAACTGGTCGGTATTCTAGTAAATTTTTGCAGCTCGAGGTTCATGGAAAATATTCGTTTCCAGCTTTCGTCTCTCTCTCGCTCTCCCTCGCTCTCTCTCACTCTCCTGCCTCTCTCGCTCTCTATTTCTCTCGCCTTCTCCTCTCTCTCAATCTTTCCCCGACACTGCCTCAGTCTTTCTCTCTATCTATCGATTTCTCTCTATCCTTCTCTCTCTCGCTCTGTCGCTCTCTCTCTCTCTCTCTCTCTCTCTCTCTCTCTCTCTTTCTCGCTCTCTCTCACTCTTTCTCTCTCCCTTTATCTTAATTTTTATTTGCAATTTAGAGCAAACCGTTATTTGAAAAATTCTTTATTATTGAGACCAAAATTTCAGGCATAAAATAAATTACAGAGTACAGCAATTGAGCATAAGTATTCACTTAAGGTATACAAAAACTCAGTTCATTTATTGCTTGTTGCCACGGATGTAGAGGATTCCCTGCGAAAGGTGAGACTTGATCGACTGGGCGTCGACTCCGGCGGGGAGGTGGTAGCAGCTAAAAGTAGTTTTATAAGGTAGGCTAATTTAATTTTTAGATTTAACCAGTAAAGCGATGCATTAAAGTGCTAAGGAGTCAAAAGAAATTAAGATAGCAGTAATGCAGAAAATTCCTACCGGCTGATCTTCCTGGTGATAGAGCCGAATTTGTCAGTGCGCTGCTCGTGCTCAAAGTCGATCTCCAGTCGATCTCCGATCACTTTGACCTGGAAAAACTATCTTAAATAACGAAAGATATTGTTTTTACGACTTTATCAACCAGATTTTTTAATTTGCTCAAGAGTTAATTGCGAATTGCGTACGAACCGTACGCTTACCGTAATCTCCTTCTCGGTGAAGTACTTGGCGTCGAGGCCGACTTCGAAGCCGGTGCCATCGTCGTGGACCTGGAAATATCAATGTTTTTTTACGATTTTCAGGGCTAAAAATCCATTGCTTGGGGGTATAAAGGGACTAGAACTCACTCGAATGACTCCATCTCCACCATGGAGGGGCCAGTCCCAGAACTTGGCCTGGTGCTCGTTGCCGTCGTGGTCAACTTCGATTTGCGACATCTGGACTATTGGATTTCTGAGGTTCAAAGAAAAGGCAAAGCATAGAGAGAGAGAGAGAGAAAGAGAGAGAGACAGAGAGAGAGAGAGAGAGAGAGAGAGAGAGAGAGAGAAAGGGGGAAGAAAGTGCTAGGGATCGAGAGGGGGGAATTCAGTGTTTCGAGGCGTACAGTGGAGTTTAAAGTACCGGCCTAAGTTCCAAAAACTATATTGATAGATTAGAATGGTAGGTACCTCACAAAATCCTTTCAAAAAATTCAAGACGAGCGGCGAAAAAGGATAAAAATCTCCAATTACTGTATAATGTTTCTAGATTACGGTAACTAAATAAGGCATTACAAAGGTCCACTGAAGTCAGAGATTTTACGATGTCAATTACAGTAATCATATCAAACCAAAAAGCGCTAGAAATAAGCTGTTCGTGGTTAAATCTAATAAATTCGCCACTACTAAGGAAATTTCAAAGTTCAGTTTGGTTTAATTCGAGGATTACGGTAGCCATTGCAAAAAGTCAGAGCAATTCTAAGAGATCTCAATGCGGAAGAAAAGTTTAAAGTGGTCAGCGAGCCGGAGAGGCCAATGATGCAGATTTCTCGAGGTCCTGGTCGAGCGGCTTTTATAGGGCCTGGCTTGGGGGGATGGGCGCGGGCGGCGTAAACAGCTGGTGATCCTCGCGGGGTGGAGACCGAGTCTCAGATGTGCCCTCAGGGGGAACTGAGCCTCAGAGCACGACCACCAAGCTGTGTACTAGGGGAGGATTGTGCACGTATTTTGACCTGTGAGGCGCCACTCCGAGGGCTCCATCGGCTCGAAATGTTTCTGGAAATGAGGGGATGGGTCTGGAAAGCGAGGAAAGTGAGGAAGTGGATTTACTGATGGTCTTAAGGGAATTTTCTAGACGATCGAACGAGAGAGCGAGAGAGCGAGAGAGCGAGAGAGAATGAGAGAGATAGCGAGAGAGACGGAGAGACGAGGGACAGCGAGAGAAAGAGACAGAGAGAGAGAGGGAGAGAGAGAGAGAGAGAGAGAGAGAGAGAGAGAATGAGAGCGAGATAGAGAGAAAGATAGTGAGAGAGAGTGTGTGAAAGAGCCAGAGAACGAAAGATGGAGAGATAGAGTGAGAGCGATAGGGAGAGCGACAGAGAGAGACAGCGGGATAAAGAGAGCGAGGAAGAGCGAGAGTGAGGGAGAGAAGGAAAGAATGTAGGGAGCAATTTCGCATCCGTGGAAACGAATGCAATATTTTTAAATACGATTTTATTCGTCTTCGATCTCGCATTCCCGCACATTTTAATTTTCTTAGGAGTTCAAGTACTGTCACTCTTCCTTTAAAGCGACAAATAAAATTGATTTTATTATAGGCTTTTCATCGCTTCCGGTTATACCAATGAGCTTTGCTACGATTTTTTGGCCCTCAAGCCCCCGGACAGCAGCAAAACTTTACGTCAGCTTTGTCGCCTCGAGCCTGTGTCTCTCTGTTCCCTCTGTTCTCCCCTCGCCGTTCTAAAGGGCACCCGGTAAACAAGGAATACAACATGGCGCTCGCCGGTGGCAGCTTGTTGTTGATCGCACAGCAAAAGTGTTTCAAGCCACAAACAACATCTGGCTGGAGGGGTTCGAGGGTTCGAGAGGGGCAGGGTTTTGGTTTGTATTTGGGCTTGGAGTCGTGGGCTTGAGCATAGGCTTCGACGGCTTCAATAGCTCCAAAATCAATCCTGATAATTCTAGCCAGATACCTTAGCGAAAGTCATAGCAATTCAACGATTCGAGGTACCAGTAGTATTCTAAGGACTTGAAAACGTTATATATAGCTTTTTATTGGTGAAACTACCTTTATTTTGTTGTTTTCATCAGTTTCCCGCGGTGATACTCTGGACTCCCCGATGTACACGAGGAGTGATTGTGCAAGGAGGTGCTGACAAATCATCAGTCTCCCATTCCAGGGGCTCGTTGCTGATGTTCGCGCAATTTTCAGGAATTCTCCTGACCTTTCCGGGAGTGGAAAGCGATAGAGAGAGGGGAGAGACGCGTGGAATGTGCTGATTTGTGCCGGAAATTCCCTGGTGTGTGGTTGATTCGTCTTGGTCACAACTAGAAGGCGAGAGGGAGAGTGAGACCGCGAGAACGAGTGAGGGAGAGAGGGAGGGAGAGAGATAGAGAGAGACAGAGGGAAAGAGAGAGAGAGGGAGAGAGAGCGAGAGCGAGAGAACGAGCACGAAAGGCCTGGACCCTGGCGCGACATTACCTGACCTTCGCGGCGCCTGATCAAATTATCAAAGCCAAACAAAGCTGTCTGCAGTTCCTGTCGCTGCCCCTTTAACCGATTACGACATGTAAATCAAAAAGTTCATAGCTTTTCCACCTCTAGCTATCTATCTATCTATCATTATCTCTAACTCTCATTCTCTCCCTTTCGATCTCTTTCTCTCTCTATCTCTCTCTCTTTTCTCTCTCTCTTTCTCTCTCTCTCTCGTCCCAGCAATATTTCTGATTTCTGTCCATCAGCCACCGAGCACTTTTTCCGTAGCTACGTGCTAATTGGAAGGACCCGATTTTGGGTTGGCAACATTCAAAAAAACTGGGGTGCAGACCGTTGTTATTGCTGTCCATCTGACACGCCAAAAATGTCTCTAATCTGTGTTGGAATGACCTGTCGACCGTCCCGTACCTTCGAACGCTAGCGCCACCCGCACTTCGCCGGCTGATAAGATTTCCCCTTCTATATTTTCTACCCAGATAAGGACACATAATTTTCCCCGCCATGAATCACAGCCAGTTTTTCATCAGCTTTTTCTTTTGTGCCCAGAAAAAGAGGGGACTACTCAGGGGCGAAGGTCGCTGAAGGGTCTGCGGACTGATTTTCAAAGCCTATTTTGGGCTGGTTATGGCGCGAGTGGGGCCTGGACTACCAAGGGCCGACTTTTCGGTGTTTTAGGAGTTTTGCTATGTAAAATAGTTCTTTGGATAAAACTTCAATTTCTAAACTAATCCCACCTTTCAAAACTCGCGAAATATAGCACGAATTTCAAAAAAAATTAGCTGTTGTTAAAACCGTGTAAAAATGGGCAAATCACTCCTTTCAGAGCAAATTTTCTTCAAGCTCATAGGCTTACACCAATTTTTTAAAAGCCTTTGTCACCCGGTGTTTAAACTTTTATAGTGAGGCATTATAATTGAGCAAAATATAATAATTATTCGCCTCACCAAAAACAGCAATTTTTGATTCGCGCCAAATTTTCTGAATTCTAGAAGGTGAGCTGCACAAAATCCAAAATTCCGAATTTAAGTTTTCTCAATGGAAAAATGCTTTATAGCTCCTATATCTTTGACGCACAGCTTTAGCTTAAAAGCAAAATATATTGATAAAAGCATTACACACTCTACCATCACCATTATCAACTTTGTCAATTTACTCCGAATCCGGTTAATTTTGGAAATAAAAACCTGCTCAGGCTTATTCTCCACTTTTTCAGATATTTTTGACGTAATTCAGTAATTCCGAGGTGTTACGCTCGACGCGAATTTTTGAACTACGATTCCGACAGTTCAATAGCTCAAATTTTCACTCTAGGCAACTTCTTGAACTCTTATCACCTTGCCGCCCCCTGGTGGGGACAGGTGATCTCCGAATTCGCCCGAATTAGCCCTCTACTCGCTCTACTCCCGTATCTGTGCTCAAAATTGGCCAAAAAAAAGCGGGCAGACGCCGACCATCCAACCGACCAAAAACAAGCGATTTCCATGGAAACTGGGCGATCTTTGTTTCGAAATAATTGCTTTATCTCAGCGCTTTGCCACCGTAATTAGGAGTCACCTGGAATTTTTTTCATCAAAGTTCGCGTTTCACATATAAAAGGAATTATCTGAAGCATTTTTCAATCCATTTTAAAGGGACCGGAAACGTGAAATATTATGGAGAAGGATTTCAAAGGAAAAACGACGTTTCCCTATCTTCTCTCTATTTTTCTGCATCCATTTAATGTTTTTTACGCTGAAATAGCACACAAAAGCTTCCGTTTTCTTCGATTTATACCTTTACTGTTTCTAATTTACGTGATTTAACTATTTTTTAGTATGATTGGCCTTCTATTATTCCTTTTCGTCGGCGGCTTCATCTTCCGGGAAATGTATTGGAAACGGCGGAAATTGCCTCCAGGCCCGATGCCGCTGCCCTTTATTGGCAATATGCATACTGTATTCAAGCATGAGCCGGGGTACGATGCGTATATTAACTGGAAGAAGCAGTATGGACCGGTTTATACCTACTGGTTAGGTACGTTACGATACTCTCCGGTACTTTCCGATACTGCACTTCTTACTATACAGGGTGTCCCAAAAAAAAACCCCCCCCCCCTCTAGCGGTCCGTGGCAAGCTCAGATCAGGATAATTTTTATACCATTCGAAAGCCCGCGAAAAGGCGAGAAAACAAGCGGGCTTCATTTTCTAAGATTTATTTTTATTCGTCCGATATTCAACGTTTTTCTAAAAAACAGGCAGCTTTTCAATAGGAATTTCGCAATTAGCATGCAGATCTCGCGTAAATCTGCCGTTTTCA